>JZKD02S1674940.1:248826-260424 GCA_000966675.3 Picea glauca
TTTTCTTATTCGCACCCACATGCAAGACAACACTTGCTCTATTATTATGCGCATTGTTTTGAAAACCAAATTTGTTATGTGATAGGAGAAGTCACCGCTTGAATGTAGCAGCTCCCATCAAACTATTTTATGGTAACTGAATCATTCCATGATGTCACTGGGGTGTGGGTATCCATAGAACAATGTTGGGAAGTTCATTTCCTCAACAAATTTGTCCTTGAATATTCCAAGTGGATGTTGCCCCTCAGTAGGTGAAATTTCGACAATATTGTCTTGCAAGTCACAGATGCACTGTGAATTAGTGAATCCATGTACCAATGTCTCAGCAGGTGTTTCAATCCTCGATTCATCGCTTGTATCAAATTTACTAGCAATTTCGAGAGTCTCTGCAGAGCTGTCATCCCCTTCTCCAAGAACACTGTTCCAGTTCTCATTTATACAAATGTTCTGTGCTTTGTACAGGGCCCTGGAACACAATTATTTTAATGCTTTCATGACAACATGCACACACACTTTACCTGTTTAATATGCATTCTTGTATTGCAAGCGTCTTTTGAGAGCCACAACAATTGTCATTGTATTTCTAATGAATTGTGGCAAGGCTTTTTGCACAACATCTAGTTGGACAAGCACATTAATAATTGATCATGTTAAGCCCATTTGGGGTCGTTTATAGCCTAGGGTCTGATTTGTGCAAATGAAATTCACAGAGACACAAGTCTCTCTTCAAGTTCTGTAAGTGCACTTACATCTAGTAGTGGTGTATTACATCTTATTTGGCCAGGCGTTGCAAAATGTGGCATTTTTCCATTTTCAAGTGACCATTTGCATGGAAGACAAAATTTTCCACTGGAAAATGTTTTATCATTTAGTGCCAAGTGGAGGTATTCTGCTTCCAAACTAGGCGTGAAAGACTTAGTGTTTTTTGCGAAATTCAATTGATCGCAAATTGCACATGAAATTGAAGGAGTGTCTTTGATTTGTTTCACATAGGTCTGTCTTGCATCTTTCTTCCGTAGGGAAGTATGCGTAGAAAGTGTTTGTTGGTTTTCATTGGTAGCAGTGCATGTTGTTGGTTCTATCCCACAAAATGTGATTTTTTCCTCTCGGACAGTGCCATGACCATTGTGGGATATGTGATAGTACCTATTTCTCTTGTGTTGTGCATGGACAATTTTTTTTATGTTGTGATATGTCAGTTTCTGTCTAGAAGGAAGCGTATTAATGTATTTTTTTCTCTCACGTATGACCTTTTTAAAGTTGTGATAACTTAGTCTACGTTTTTTGTTCAAGGGAAGGATGACCTCATGGCAATTGGGATGAGTTTCATTCTGATTAAATAGCATGCGACACTTATGCAGATTCGATGTGGTTTGGCTGACATTGACACTTGACCCTAAATCAATAGTATTTCCCATACCACCAATGTATTTTTTCCTCTCACGTATGACCTTTTTCAAGTTTTGATAAGTTAGTCTATGTTTTTTGTTTAAGCCCTCTATGGCCTGATCACAAATGGGACGAGTTTCACGTATGACATTTTTCAAGTTGTGATAAGTTAGTATACATTTTTTGTTTAAGCCCTGTATGGTTTCATCACAACTGGGATGGGTTTCATTCTCATTAAATAACATGCTACATGTATGCACATTCGATGCGGTTTGGGTGGCGTGGACAGTGGACCCTTAACCAATGGTATTTCCCATCAAAGGTTGATAATGGATATGTGGCGTATCTGTTTTCAACGAGATGATGTCAATTGTTCGATCGTAGTTTGAATCAATACACCAGGAATGGACACTGTCATCTGGCAGGCCTAACCATACCTGTATATTTACTCCGAATATGATAGATATCCATTACAAACAGAATCTGCCACCCTCTACATTTCCTTTTTCATATGGCAGTGCCATGTTTACAAGGTATTCTTTCCAACTTCCAATTGTCGACATATTTTCTAGGAGATATGGCCAAAGGTGTTGATGCAAAGAACTAAAAGCCTGTTGGCTTCCACCTATAATTGCATTGCAAAAGGATTGTATAGTGTAAAGCCGCAATGACTGCACATCGAACTATGTTGCTACCAAATAGGAAATTGCATTAAACAGACTATCTCCACAATTAGATGCAACAATTGTTGCTATCTGCAAGCCATGGCACTTTACACGATGCATAATTCGTTTCCATTACGATTCAAGGTCTTTGCAAATGAGGGACAAGTAAATATGAGGTCCTCCAAGATTTCATGTGAATAATTTTCTATACAGAAGTGGTTCATAATGACCACTGACATGATTGGCATCATGGAACAAGATGTAATATGGATCGCTGGATGCATTTCTGTTGAATAGTAGATATCTTGTTTTTCTTGTCAATGACCACATTCCAATTGATATATTGAGCCACTTAGACAACCACCGTATACAAAATGTATCTCCCCAAATTCCCCTCTCATGTGCAGGCAGAATTGCAGATGTAGACAACCACATCTTTGAAAAATATGTAGTGACATCATGCATTCCATGCAACTGCCAAAGAAAGTCAGATGCCAATTCGTATTCATAAGACTTCAATGCCTCAACGTCGCCATTTTTTAAACAACCCAAGAAATAATCTATCAATCCATTGCCCAAGTCGGTCGAGGAATAACAAAAATGCAATCGAACTTGAAATGCATTGAAAAGGCAATCCCCTACAATATACGAGAATGCATCCAATCTAAAAAGCCCATTGCTATGCAATACCTGGTTGATGTTGTCATGCACAATGAAGTCTGTATCTATTTCATAGGACTCAACATCTATTACTTGTTTCATCTCTTAAACTGTGATTTTCAAGATGTTTCTTACATATATTCAGTTTATATGCAAACAAAGAAAAGAAAAGAAAAGAAAAGAAAAGAATGAAGAAATAAAAAAAAGACAAATAGAAAACTACAAGTGCGGAACTGCATACCAATTCCGCTATCTATCCTTCAACCTTCTTCTTGTCCAATTCAATCCTCCCTAGTCGCCACAACATATGACAAGCAAATAAATGTACAATGAACATTGAACCAAACAGAATAGACAACGCAAATAAATAACACTGTAAATTTGCTGAGCATAAAGACCGAGTATTCAAGGTATATCATTTTTGAATCTATTCCTGGTGTGCATCCTACAAGATTTTCAGAGGTAGAAGATGCTTTGCAAGACACAAAGGACAGGACAAAGGCAACAAGTGGACAAAGTTTACCCTGGCAGATGCTTGCCCCCTGTGACAACTCCGAACTCATTTTCTAAAACCCTTTGCATTGCTATTTTGGAAACAACTATGACACGATATCTAGAAAGTGGAAGTTGGTATATGTGATTGGAAGCGAACAACTTAGAAAAAATGCACCAAACGCATGGTTTCTAGGAACAAAAAATAAGAGAACATCCGGTTTTATTTTTTATATTTCATTGTTGCTGCGACAGATCTGGGTTCTGTGTCCAGCATCGACATTCAAAGCGGAACAAGACGTTTGGATGGGAACAAACTAGGCAAAATGCACGAAACGTATGGTTTCCAGGGACAAATAATATGAGGAGAACATTGGAAAAAAATGCTCCAAACGTATGGTTTTCAGGGGCAGGAAAAATAAGGAGTTTTCTTTTTTATGTCACCACGGCTACGACAAAGGTGGGTTCTGTATAGAACATTGACGTTCAAGAACAAGGAAAAGATTCTGGGTGTAGCAGCCACACAGAAAGATGTTCTGCAACATGATTTCGAGGCAGGGACTCCTAGTATTGAAAATTCTTGCTTGCAAGCTGCAAATAGCAAGAAACAAACAAGGAATAGCAACGAAACCATGGCACATAAACTTACTTGTCAATGAGGGATGACAAAAGCACAGCTCCAAAACCTGCAAATTGCAACAACAGGTCCAACTGCTTGCAAAGTTGAAGAACAACAAACCAGTGAACAACCACGAAGAGGTCCAACTGCAGTTGTAGGACCTCAACTTTGCAAAGTTGAATCAAACAACAACAACCAATATCAAACGAACCAACGAGCAAGCATCAATCAGTGAACCATTAATGCCGGTGAAGAACAACATTGCCCAAATTCATTGTAGACAACACTATATCAAAAAATTGAAGGAAGCTGTATTGTAACACACATGTAGAATAAACATTTAAAGCTACGAGGCCTATTAGGTAAACACTTAAGGCTGTCAGAACCGTCGAAGGGCGTCGTGCTGTGCAAACATTTAAGAAAAAATGCAGTGTGGCATGCCTGTTTACGTACACAACAATGAAAAAGCCTCTCGAAACACGCAACAATAAAGAAAAATAAAAAAATAGCAATAATAATAAAAATAAAATAATAATATTAATAATAAAACAATAGTTCGAACACTAGAAACTATGCTAAAAAAATTTACTCAGAGGACAAAGTAATATGACAACTGACTATCCATGCTCAAAACTTTGGATATCCAAACATTTCAATATGAATAGTACAAATTCAAAAAAACCGTAGATGATAAAAACTTTTGATATGCCACCATATAAATATTTGGGAATAACAAAGCTGGCAATAAGACCTCAAATCTATCATCCAACGAGATCATGACATATATGGGTTTTTTTATTATATAAAAAATAATGTTTTTTGTTCTGTAGTTCAAACAATAGAAATTATGAAAAAAATTGTAGTCAAACGAAAAACTAATATAAAGTCAACGAATTGTCAATCGCTATAAACTTTGGATATCTAAACATTTCAGTATGAATAGTACAAATTCAAAAATACCGTAGATGTTAAAAACTTTGGATATGGCAACATAGAATTCATTGGGAATAACGAAGCTGGCAATAAGACCTCAAATCTATTATGCAATGAGATCATGACATATATGGGTTTTTTAATTATATAAAAAATGATATTTTTAGTTCTGTAGTTCGAACAATAGAAAGAATGCAAAAATTTATAGTCAAATGATGAACTAATATAAAGTCAACGGATTATCGATCGCTATAGTCCCTCTGCGCCTTCGATAGGGACTAATAAGACAACTTTTAACCAAGTGAGCTAACAAAACATATTGTATTGTTTAGAATGAGGATTATGGTTGTTATTGTTGACGACCTTGGAGAGTGTGCTAAAAAAAATGTTTTCACACAAGAACAAATTTTCGCTTTTCGATGACAACAAGGGTTAGATATCGATTACTTTACCCGAAAAATGCACATTTTCCGATATATTTATGATTTTCCAAGATCACACAGGGCGCAGGGCAAAGAGCATACACAAATCTAAAATAGTAGCAACCTAGAAACAAAAAATAGAAAACCGAAATAATACCCTGCAAACATTTAAAAAGGGCGTATTCAAGCTTTATACCTCTGGATCTGACTGAAATGGCCGTATCTTGGGCAAACATAAACCTTTTCGAGTGAAACAAAAAGCGTTCCTAACTGAAACAAGCACTTTGGACACAATGGAACAATCCTCTCAGCCCAGAAATGCGTGGAAATGGCATAAACCAGATATGAGACAACTTGGCTTCACGATCTCGATCTACAACGGGAGCGGGTCTTCAAACATGATCTGATACCATGTTCAACTACATAGATATTCCAACATAGGATGAACACTTTCAGTAACCACTCACACAACTAGAAGAAAGATCAACACACTGATACTTTGACATGGTAAAACACCTATAAGGAAACATACATGGCCCCAACCAATGCGACCACTTGGAGCAGTTTATTAATGCAAAGAAAAAGATTACAGAGAGATTTTACAAGAGAGTTTCTCACAATCGATCATCGACAAATGACCCTACATTCCCTTTAAATAGAGATCATGGACCAATCATGTGTTAAGCCATGGATCAATGTAGCCGTTAATATCAAGGAGAATATGAACCATCAGATCACTCAATGTCAGGAACATATCGTGATCGCCAAATTTCCTAACTACAAATGCATACTGATGCATACTAAAGAAACACACTAAGAAACACACTTTTACCTAACAATACATTAGACCAAATAAATCTTAACTAACTCCTAAGTGTCTAAATAACCTAACATTGAACAAACAACACACAATACATTTCACCACTAAAATAACTCAGCGTTACCTCAACATGTTGGGATTTCAATATACATATTAATATAATTGTAGATTAGCCTATTTTCTTGACCTAACCTTCGACCCTTAAACCAAAATAGAGAAAACAAAATGATTTTTAAATTTTTAGACTTTAAGATCTAATCTCATTTCCACATGCCCTCTCCTCTTCGTTAAATAGGTTCCACCTGCCATCTCGCCAGTGCAACAAGTTACACACTTGGGTGCCTAAAAAACCAAAAAAAATCACCCTTTTGAGGGCGCTCTCACATTCGATATTCTATAGTATTTCAATTGTTATACCTGAACTTCACCCTCATAATATTTGCAATTGCAGGTTCTTTCTGTTGTTGTAATAGTTGATTCCTTAAAGAAGAAGAAGGGGCCTCTACGATGCATTCTATTTTCCACTTCCTGACTAAAGGGTTTTAGTAACATCATCATTGAAGCATTGAATTAGCAATGAGTAAACACTAATATTTCTTTCTTATTATATTCTTTGATGGTTGATGGTTGGTTGCTTATGATGTGAGTTGCCTCCTTCCACTCAAACTGATGGCTTTTCCTAGTTTTAGGTTTTGTATGCAAATTTAAGATGGGAGTAATAGCCACTTGTGGAGGACTCTGAGGCGATCCCACAACCTCAATTATAACATTTTTCTTGTTCTGCAAGTTCTTATGGGGATTCTTCTTTGTGAATTTCCCATATTCTTCTTCTTATTTCAGTTATCTCCATAGTCTTTATGGTTGTATGATGGATGGGAGGTTTTCTCTTCTTTTTTTAGGACAATTTTACTTGAAAAATTATTCTTCGAGGGCTGATTTCATGGGTTTCTAATACTACTTGAAAGTTGTTTTCATTCACATAATTTTCATTTTGAATTGACGTTTTGTATGAGGGTTGTTTAGACCGTGAGTAAAATTTTCTAACTCTTCAAACAAGAGGGATGTTATAAATATTTTGATGAAAATAGTTAAAGGTATAGCTTGTTGCACATCTCTCTTTGCATGTGTATGTGTACTATAATACATTTCCCCATATAGCTATTACAATCCATTCTTCTGCTAGGAACGACGCTCCTCTGTTCTTATTTCTATCAAACCAAGCCAATCTTTCTGCCTCAAGAGATTACACAATTCAATTGACCTAGGGAAAATTCCTCAATTCACTTTGTTTTGTTCACAAGAAATGTGAAAGGATTTTTTCTAGTTTCCTTTAGCATGTAACAATTGGGAAAAGGTAACAAGAATAGTACACATGACTTGTTGCGACTATTTTATTGACTATATTGACTTTCCCTGCCAAAGGAATATCCTTTGCAAACCATTTTCTAAGTTTTCCCTCAGATTTAGATAAAACCCAGTCCCACATATTTGACTCAAAAGCTAAGGTTAAAGGGTTTGGGATTCTTAAGGATTTTGTCATGTATACTTCATTCTCACCAATTTCCATTGCAAATTCATGAAAATTCTAAAATAGGCAAAAGTAGTTAAAGATATAATTATACCTTAGAGCTTATCTTCATAATCTAACCTAAAAGGAACAATAATAAATGTTTCCCAAGCATTCCCATTTTCCTCATGTCTACCTAAAACAAAACAAAATACATGGGCTTGCAAGATTGTTACCATATTCAAGAAAAATTACCTAACACCCAAACCCTACTATAATCTTCACGGGAAAAATTCCAAAGTCGAAGACAAAAAAAGGCTAAAAGGGTTCATATACGATACAAAAAACAAAGAGATCGAGTTCGAGCAATTTCATACTTAATCAAATCTGGTAAACTTGTTCGAGTGGAATTGTACGTAATAAAACATACATATGCAAAACTTTACCGTTCTAATCTAGACTTCAAAAAACAAAACAAAACAACGTTGTCTAACTGTTCTACATTTTGTTCCTTTTCGTCAGAATCCAATGACATAAATCTGTAGAAAATCACAATTTTATGTTGTTTAAATTGCATTTATGAATGCATACATCAATTCAACGTGCTGAAAAACCCCTAGGACACTCAGATTATATAGAATTAACCACTCAAATATGCAGATCCAACAATTTCTCGCCGGATTTTGAGCAAATATCCCCAGAAAAGGGCCAAAATGTAGAACGTTTAAATTACAACAAACAAAACAGTACAACCATTTTCAAATCCTATTTACATATTACAGGGAATTCCTTTGAAAAACACTTATCATGTTAGTCTTCTCCAATTCTTTTTTGATGCATGTTGTTATTTCAAGCGATCATGGAAATATGGAAATATGGATGGGTCACAACTAAGATCTCATGCCATTGTAATGAAACCAAGACGAAGAAGTCGCCCCTACATTTAAATAATAATTATGAGGATTGTAATAATTTTTAGGATTTTAAGGAGGTAATACCGGGCAAAAATAATTTATCTTTGCTTATGCCATTCTGTCTTCCATAATTTAAGTGTATTTATAACATCTGTTAAACTTGAATGCATTATCTTCCATGAACATTGATCTCACCATTTTGTATGTGACAAACAATACAACCAATAAGATCTATGATCTGTGTAAGTACAATCACAATAATTTCATTTTAATATGCATGTAATTTTGCTCCTCGAAACAATAATTTCATTTTAATACACATGTAATTTCATTGTTCGAAGTTCGGTTACCAAAGCATAATTCCCGATCAAAGATTTACCATGAGATCGACGAGATTCATAGTCATTTACATCAATAATATTGTAATTAAATTTTTTTGTTCTTGGAAGTTCTTTTTCCATAACATAATTCCTAATCAAATATTTACTATGAGATCGATGAGATTCACAATCATTTTTTTTTACTCGAAAAATTGCATGGGGAAACCCGCCAGGCACTTCCCCTCATTTTGAGGATGGTACCCAGGGTAAACCACATTCTATAGAAAGTCGAAGCCTTTTCACTCAATTAAGAGCTCAACATGTCACTTGTGGGAACTGAACCTGGGTGGAGGGGATAACACCCCGCAACACAAACCACACAGACTAGACCCAATTGAATATATATATATATATATATAATTTTATTTTATTTTTTATTTATTTTTACTCAGAAAATTGCAAGGGGAAACCCGCCATGCACTTCCCCTCATTTCGAGGATGGTACCCAGGGTAAACCACATTCTGTAGAAATTCGAAGCATTTTCACTCAATTAAGAGCTCAACATGTCACTTGAGGGAAGTGAATCTAGGTGGGGCGGATAACACCTTGCAACATAAACTACTTGAGCTAGATCCAATTAACAAAGTTTCACAATCATTTACATCAATAATATTGTAATTTAAAATTTTAATTGGAATTTTAGTTGGCATAGCATAATTCTTGATCAAATATTTACCGTGAGATCCACCAAATTCAGAGCCCACACTTACCAATGTATTATTCAAAGTAACCTACACACCTATCAAGAAACAAATTAATTACAAAAAATTAAACATTTAATATAATTGATGAGATCCACTAGATTCAAAGCCCACACTTACCAATGCACCTATCAAGAAACAAATTAATTATAAAAAAATAAACATTTAATATAATTGATGAGATCCACTAGGAGCCCACACTTACCAATGTACTATTCGAGGGTAGCCTACATTGTTTTTTTATTTTATTTTTTAAGAAATGTCACTTCGAGATAGGGGTATTTAGTCACATCTACCTTTGTGGTCAATCACAAAATATAAATCCATATGTAAAAAAATATGAAAAAGATCTTTAAATTAAAAAAAATAAAATTTTAATAAAAAAAATTTAAAACTTTGTGAAACATTGGAGATTTTTTTTTAAGAGAATCAAGTCAACTTTGTTTGACAGCTCACCAATCGCTATAATCCTTGCTTTGGTAGGGACTAATAATTATATTATAATGTTATTATTACAATATATGAAAAAGACATAATTATTCTAATCACAATAATTCCATTCATTATATTTAAGTATTTTTGTTTATAAACATGTTTAATCAACATCCATTTGATGTAGCTTGGGTGGTTGGGAGGAATGATTGTTACCCTCCCCACCTAGGTTCAATTCCTTGTGAGTGACATGTTGTGGTATTAAATGGATCTATAATATTCTCTTGTTTTTGAGCCCCCACTATTTCGAAAATATTAGGCTTCCTTATGTTCTCTCGCAGATTTCGGGGGGGTTTCGTGGACGTAGCGAGCACCGATATCCAGTGTCGTGAACCACACTTTTTAGTCCATTGGATGTAGCTTGGGTGGTTGGGAGGAATTGTTGTTACCCTCCCCACCTAGGTTCAATTCCTTGTAAGTGACATGTGATGCCCTTAAATGGGTCTATATGATGCTCTTGTTGTTGAGCCTCCAATATTCCGAAAATGCTCAGCTGCCCCTAGAAGTAGAATTAAACATTATATGGCATTAATGGTTATAAATATTTGCAGTCACAATTCAAATTAAACGATTTCATAAAAGTAAAGTGAAACATTATATTCCAATTGTAAATTTAAATGAGTGATACATCTCTAATTTAATTTAAAAACAAATAAATCAGTAATAATGGTAATCATAGCATACTCATAATACATTTTATAAACTAAACAACAACAACCACAACATTATATGAAAAACATAATATACATGAGTGATATACATATCAATATACATGTTAAGGGTAAAATCATGAAGGTGGGTAACACTTTTGTGAGAATCGGGTCTCCAAAATTCCCAACGACCTTTTTTCGGCCGAACTACAAATCTTTTTGGCTGAACCTTTAGACGTCAAATCAAATGGTACTGTGATGATGGCCTCGACTATCCTGTACCATATTAGCCGGATGGTTTTTTTTTATCCGGTCACTTCTTTTCGGCCGAAAGAAGCTGGACGGATTTTTTCATCTGGTAATATCGTTTCGGTCGAAAGATTCTTTTGGCCGAAAATGGTTTTCGTCTGAAAAAACCTTTCGACCGTAAACCGTTTTATATATCCCCCGCACATTGGTCATTTCACACTTTTTCGAACTGTCGGTTGTTGTTGGCAGTCGTTGCTGCTGGTTGTTGTTGGGGTTGGTTGTTGTTGCTTGCTGCTGCTTCAGGTTCTAGGTAATTCTTAAACCTTTTTTTGAATTAATTTAAATTTCATTTATTTAGATATTTTATGTTTTAGGAGGTGGACAAGGCCGAATGCGACCCTCTCCATGTACAAGGATATGCCCGTAAGAACTATTTATTATTTAGATCATTTTAAAATATAAAACTTATGTTATCTATTATGTTTTCACATTATTTAGGCGTTATTCTCTTTAATTTAGTGTAAAAAAGAATGAAGTTATTTACATGTCATTCTTTTTCATTTAATATTCAAATCATTTTACAATATAAAACTTATTATGATGGTTAAAAAAAAATCAATATGAAACCCATGATGTTTAATAAGTTTTCACATTATTTATTTAGCTATAGTTTTGTAACAACCCTCCTCGTCACGACAACAATG
>JZKD02S1674940.1:277662-288635 GCA_000966675.3 Picea glauca
TATATATATATATATATATATATATATATATATGAAACTCAAAATATCAACTTATTGTTTGATCTTTGATTTTTCTTATATTGTTTATGATGGTGAAACTTGACAATTTATGTTCTATGATAGAAGGTTTATATTGTTTATGATGGTGAAAGGATAGTTTATGTTCTATTTAGTGTGTTGAAATTAAAAATGTTACACATTTGTTCTTTTTATGCAAGTTGTAGCTCCATGATTTTCGTATACCCTAATATGATATGAGAGCCATATAACCTACACAATTTAAATATTTCATTTAGTTCATATCTCGATTCGATTTTTGTCAAATGATTTTACTTATTTTAATTAATAACTATTGCACGAGGGAAATGTATTAAAGGAAAATTCCTCTCTTTTCTTCTCGCTTTTGATGTTTGTTTTGTGAACAATTTTTTTGCAATAAAAAAGCTATAGTGTTTACAACTAAGGTGAGGAAATTTTTAACACACACTGCCTCATAGTTATCATTTTGTTTATATGGAATCTTGTTGTATGTTTCCTTAAATTGATTTGAAAAAGTACAACTCTGTAATGCAATGCAATGACTATCATCAACACTTATTTTAAAATATTTTTTTGCATCTTTTCAATACTGATATATTTATCATCCTTGAGGTGTAGGACAGTCAGTGACGGAGTGTGCTGTTAAGGCACTCCGTGATGTTAAAGTCACCGGTTCGAAACTTGGAGGGACAAAAAATCCAGCCATGTTAAGGGTTGGTGTGGCTCAGGACGGGTGCGATCCCCGGGTGATTTTGACGGCTCAGATGCCCCTGAGTCGTGGTTTCTTAGCCACATGTTAGTCCCACATGTCACAGACAAACTAACAAAAAAAAAAAAATTACTGATATATCTATCAATGTCTATCATCGTGATATTATGCATTGAAATATAAACATAAATTGTTCATTATATTAATTTTGGATTTATATTTAATATATACATCAGAAAATAATTTGATTCAAGATATTGAAATCTAAATGCACATTGTAACAATTTAATATATCAACACTTTTGGAATCAAAATTCACAATTTAATAATTAAAATTGACACGTTTTAGGATGCCTAAAAAAAATCCTTAATTAGGATAATGGTAAAAAACAAAAATGTCATGGCCCAACATGGTGTATAATGTGTAAAAAGGATGGAGAATTAGTAAACCATTGATTTGTACAATGTCCATATGAAAAATAGGTAATATATATTTAAACAAAATTTGCAATAAACATGTCATATAAACATCTCAAGTGAAATATAAAACAATCAATATACATGTCAATCAATACCACTACTCGGTAGAGGGTCTTTCAATACCTATGTCAGAAAGTAATGATAAAAGTACACTATCATCAAGATCAAGTTGTGCAACATCCAATGTGAACATAGTGTCTACAACATCAATAGCTTGTGACACGTGTGGAGGAGTAGGAGGAGGATCAATTGATGCAGGAGCATCTTCTACAATTTAGTCTTTGACCTCTAAAAGGTCTTAGGAACTCTATGAGAGTAAGTTGGTTTCCTCACTATGTTTATTTAAATTGTTTTCCAAAGATGTAATAGTCTAGAGTCTTCGAGAATAAGGTAGTTTTTTCCACGAATGTAATAGAGATAGAAGAGTTAGATATGTTAGGAATTTAGTTTGGATTTGATCCTATCTTTCTAGATGAGAATAAATTGTTTTCAACTAATTAGAGTATTTGTGTAAATTTGGGCAGATATAACCATGTCTCTAAGGATTGGATCGATTTGATCTCGATTATATTAAGAGAGTAGTAGTCGAAGGATAGTGTAAGCAAGTGTGAGAGTGAGTGAAGAATTGTGAAAGAGTTTGTAGAGGTCAATTTGACCAGAAGGAATGAGCCTTCCTGTGTAAACTATTTTCCTTCGGCAATTTAATCAAAGATCCAAACTTATGGAGTAGTCCATCCCGTGTGTTGAAGATCAGTGTATCAATTTATGTGAAGAGAGTGCAAGACTCTTTGTGTTTACATGTATAAATATTGCGTGCAAGGTATTTGCAAATCTGAATCAAAACCTTATTGAAATCCCTATGTATCATATGGAACGATTAAATTTAATTGGAGGAGAACCATTCCAGATTGGTTATCAATTGGTATCAGATCGCACAACATCTAGGAAAGGATAACTACACATGGCCTTCAGAATATGAGGAGGAAGAGACCGAGGTCGAGGAAGACCTGTTTCCAATGTTGAATTCATTGAAGAAATGAAAAACCTTTAGGCACAATTGGAGGCAATGGAAGCTGCTCAATGAAGAGGTGTTGACCTAGGATATGTCGGTGAAGAAGAAGAAGTTGTGGAAGCTCAAGAAGGAGCAGACCCTGAAGAAGAAGGAGTTGAAGAAAGACTAGTTAGAGCTATCATGGGAGTTAGATCTAGGCCAAGAATGGAGGTGCCATTATATGAAGGAAACCTAAATACATATGAATTGATGGATTGGATCAACACTATTTACAAGTACTTTGAATACGAAAATGTGCCCGATGAGAAAAAGGTTAAATTTTTTGTGAAAAAGGATGAAAGGACATGCATTGCTTTGGTGGGATGGAGTACAAGGTGAGAGGCAACATAATGAAAAGTCAATAATTAAAATCTCGGACATGATGGTTGTAAAATTGAAAGGTAAGTTTATGCCTCGTGATTATCAACTCAATTTGTTTAAACAAATGCAAAATTTGAAACAAAGAGGTATGCCAATCAAAGAATACACCGAGGAGTTTTATAAATTAAATATAAGAGTTGGTCATATAGAAGAGAATCCTAAGAAAGTTGCTAGATATCTTAATGGGTTAAGATATGAGATTCAATATGAAATTGACATATTATCTCCTAACATTGTTGAAGGAGCATATCAATTTTCTCTTAAGGAAGTGGAAAAACTAGCAAGGAAGCATAATCAAAGGAACATGGGTTACAGTTCAATAAGGGGAAGAGGACAACAAGGTGGCATAAGAACATCTTCAGCTCCAAAGGAGGAAGACAATAGCTCACATCATCAACAACAGTCACCAAGAGGTGGTGATTTTAGAGGGAGAAGACCTTATCAAAGATGTAGGGGATCTTCTATCAGATGTTTTAGATGCAATAAGTTTGGACATAGATCATTTGAATGTCCATAAAATTCTTCTACCAACAAGGGGAATGCAAATATTGGTCGAGAAGAAGAAGAAATTGTGGAGTCATTTGTACATGAGAACGCACAAGAAGTTGGAGAATCCTTGTTGATGAAGAGGATACTGCTAAAACCACAGAAAGAGATTAAGGAACATGCACAAAGGAAAACACTTTTCAAAAATTTCTGCAAAAGTAAAGGTAAATGTTGCAAGCTTATTATTGATAGTGGAAGTAATGATAATTTAGTGTCTACAAAAATGGTTGAGAAATTGGCTTTGAAGAAGACAATACAACATGTTCCTATAAGGTGTCATGGTTGCAAAAGGGACATCAGTTGATAGTGAATGAACAATGTGAAGTGGAATTTCAGATTGGAAATTATAAAGACAAGGCACTTTGTGATGTTATGCCTATGGATGCGTGTCATGTTTTGCTAGGTAGACATTGGCAGTACGATAGAAAGGAAATACATGATGGAAGGAACAACACACATGGTTTTGAGAAAGATGGAGAAAAACACACTCTCTTGCCATTGAAGGATGAAGAAGAAACTGAAGAAAACAACCCAAAGGTCTTGTTGATCAGTGGAAAAGAACTTCTGTAAGATACTAAGAAAGAAGTGGTACATTTTTCCCTGATTGGTAAACCAAAGGTAATTCTCACTAGCATAAATTTAAATGATCATCCTGAAGAAGTTAAAGACTTATTGGATGAATTTTCTGACATTGTAGTTGATGAATTGCCAAATGAATTACCTCCATTGAGAAGTATCATTCATCATATAGATCTAATTCCATGGGATAACCTTCCAAATAAAGCAACATATTGAATGACCCCACAGGATAATGAAGAAATAATAAATTAGGTTCAAGAATTGTTAGATAAAGGTCTAGTCAGAGAAATTTTGAGCCCATGTGAAATACCTATAATGCTAAGTCCAAAGAAAGATGAAGGATGGAGAATGTGCACAGATTCCAGAGCTATAACAAAATTACAATCAGGTATATATTTCCATTACCCATAATTGATGACTTGATGGATTGCTTGAGTGGTGCTAAATATTTCTGAAAGTTGGATTTGAAAAGTGGATACCACTGAATCAGGATTAGAGAAGGGGATGAATGAAAAACAACATTTGAAGGTAATGATTCAATTTGCGTGGTTGTTGATATACTTAAAAAAATGGAACACTTTATAGTTTGTAAAAATACCAATGATGCAACTAACATGGCAAATTTGTTGTTTAAAGAAGTCGTTAGATTGCATGAATTGCCAAAAAACATTGTTTCTGATAGAGACACAAAATTTGTGGGTCATTTTTGGAGAACCTTATGGAAAATGTTAGGGACCAATCTCAACTTTAGTTCAACATACCACCCACAAACTGATGGGAAAATAGAGGTGGTAAATAGAAGATTGGAAAATATTTTGAGATGTCTGGTAAGTGAACATCCCAGACAGTGGGATCAAGTACTTGCACAAGCAAAGTTTGCATATAATGACTCACCTAATAGAAGCACAAGATCCTTTTCAGATTTTGTATGGAATGCACCCTAGAGGAATTTATGAATTAAGGAATCTAGGAAAACAAGAAGTTAGAAGTGTTGATGGTGAGGATTTTGCATTGAGTATGAAGGAATTGCAGGACATGGTCAAGCAACAACTACAAGACAACACCAACAAGTAAAAACATAAGGAATATTTGAAGAGAAGATAACTGGATTTTGAAGTTGGAGACTTGGTCATGTCACACCTCAGAAAATAAAGGTTTGCTAAAGGGTAATACAACAAACTAAAGCTAAAAAAGATTGGACTATTAAAATATTGATGAAACTTTCCTCAAATGCTTATAAAATAGAACTTCCATGTAACCTTGGAGTTTGTCCAATTTTTAATGTATCAGATTTGTACCCTTTTAAGGAAACATCAGACAATTTTACAGATGCACCCGACAATGAAAAAATTCAGACCATTGACTAGGAGAACCATTTACCTATAACACAAAAGAAACAAATTGAATCTATCTTAGACCAAAAGGTAGTAAGGAAAACCAGAGGAAAATAATACTTTTAGTACTTGATTAAGTGGAAAGGACAACCACTTGAGGATGCCATGTAGATGAAAACAACAAAAATATCTAAGTATGGTACAGGTATTGAAGACTTGCTACAACAAACCCTAGAACCAATCTTTTCTTCCCCAAGAGTCTCATGTAGGAGAATCTTCTACAATTTAGTTTTTGACCTCTAGAAGGTCTTAGGAACTCTATGAGAGGAAGTTGGTTTCATCATTGTATTTATTTTAATTGTTTTCCAGAGATGTAACAGTCTAGAGTCTTCGAGAGTAAGATAGTTTTTGCCACAAATATAATAGAGATATAAGATTTAGATATGTTAGGAATTTAGTTTGGATTTGATCTTGTCTTTCTGGATCATAATTAGTTGTTTTCAACTAATTAGGGTATTTGTGTAAATTTGAGCAGATACGATCCTGTCTCTAAGGATTGGATCGATCTGATCTCGATTGTATTAAGAGAGTAGTAGCGGAAGGATAGTGTAAGCACAAGTGAGAGTGATTGTGTGACAGAGGTCGAATCGACCCGAAATATGATATTCCTTGTCTAATCTTAATCCTTCATAAATATAATGAAAATATGAGCTTATGGATTTGTCATCTTATGAATTTAAGTTGTTAAATGTTATGAATAGTCTACCTGGATAGACTAGTGAAATATTTTATGTTGCAGGTGGAAGGATTGTGCAAAACAATTTCAAAACCTTATTAAAATATCTGCATATCACACTTGTTGCTTGGACGGTCTAGATCTGATCAAGAGGATTGAGATAAACAGATCAAATCATCGCAGACATCGCTTGTTGAGAAATTTTATTTGATTGAACGGTGAATGAGTCCAATACCGCTAGTCCGACATACATGTCACCTTTATATTTGTCGAGGAGTTCTATTGAAGTTCATGTAGGGTAAATATCCGGAATACCTGTGGAAAGGAATGCACGATAGAGACTAAGCCCACATAGTGAAGCTCTATGGTCCATATTCCATTGGATAACGAACACTCGATGCACATTCTATGTGCTTGTGATAAGTTCCAAAGGCCCAATCTAGTAATCGTCAGGTTAACGTCGGGGTTTGGTTGGCCCATATTTTTATTAATTTGGGTTAAATCAACGATCTAGAGTTGACCCGGGAGATCAATGATTGATAAAATGTCAAGATGTTGGATCCTTCACCTGGACCGTTGATCATTTCATTTGATCAACGATTGATGTTATATCGACCATCGGGTAGTCACTTGGAAAAAGAAAATTTTGGTATATGATATTGTTCTGATTCATGCCCAAGGTTCCTGTGCATGGTCATATGATATAAAGGTGTTAGCAATAGGGAAATATTCCAGTGCCTGGTCATGAAAAAAAAAAGGGAGTTAATGCCTGTGCACAAGGAAATTTTGAATTTCATGTCCGTTAATGAAGAAATTGAGAGTTGTTGGAATTTATTGGAGGAGAACTATTCTAGATTGGTTATCATCGGTGGATGGTGACACATGTGGAGGAGAAGGACAAGGATCGATGGATGGTGATACAAGTGGAGGAGGAGGAGGAGGATCAATGGATGGTGATGCATGTGGAGGAGAAGCAGGATGATCGGTGGATGGTGACACAAGTGGAGAAGAAGAAGGAGGATCGATGGATGATACAGACACATGTGGACGAGAAGAAGGAGCAACAATGGATGGTGACACAAGTGGAGGAGGAGGAGAGGGAGGATCGATGTATGGTGACACAGGTGGAGGAGGATCGATGGATGGTGCAGACACATGTGGAGGAGAAGCAAGAGGATCAGTGGATGGTGTAGACACATCATGCTCAAGAGAAGTAATATGATGAGTGGATGGTGTAGATACATCATGTGGAGGAAAGTAACAGGAGGAGGAGGACCCTGTGGTGGAGTAGAGGACGTGGATTGGTCTCATGACGAGCTAGATGGACTGGAATAATGAGAAATACCCATCAAACTCTTGATGAGGTTGATGACACCGATAAGATGATGCATTAGTGATGTCATGTCATGAGGCAGGGTCATCCATATCGTAGACAACTTTGGTACCCATAATATATCTCGAATTGGTGCAGCTACCACTCCATGACTAACCATCACGCTACATAGTCAATCCGACACCTCTATCTCGACTCTTGATTTGGCCTGCGTGGCATGCGAGGTCTATGTACTATAGGATACTCCACAATCTCCTCCATTTGCTCATCATTTTTGGGAGGCACATCCCCATCATATGTGCCAATATATGTAAACCAATATATAATAATAGTCAGATAATCAAAACAAAATGTTACAATAAATTACATGTACATTGAATAAGACATACAAATATACAAGTAGATTTATCAAAACATAATGATAATATTACCTCTCTCATTTGGTTCCTCGATTATTGTAAATAGGATATTTGGGCATCCTCTCCAATCCATCATCATGTACGGGTATTATACAAGATCAGGGACAAAATTATCCTCTTTAGCAAAGAAACCACATATCTCCTTATCGATCGAAGTACACAACCACTTTGGTGGTCCTCTCTTGGGAAAAAACTGCCCTCACATGTGCATATGTACATTAGTCATAGGCCTAAGAGGAAAGTAGGGTACTATCAGTCGAGTGGCATGAAACCTCTCAAAAAATAATGTAAATAACTTTGATCTGAATGGGAAGAATATCCTCCCATAAAAAACGATGCAAAAATAATCCAACGTTAAATATATATATATCTCAAAAAAAATATCTGTCCACCTAATCAATCGGGGCCTCTACAATAAACTATCTACATAATACATCAAAGGGAAACTAATGCATTTCCCATCAAAGCTAAAGTGTGGCAATGTTGTGAGAATAAGACACAAGCACCTAACATCCTCTGCATGAAATGCATCTATCCACATTTGACCACCAACAACCTGGAATCTCGAAGTAGACTCAATGGTTGAACTGACACATCTCTGCACATATACCAACTAGATATGTCCTGCAACACCAGGAAATAGATCAAGGAATTGGGGCCAAACCTCACCCCTCCTAGATAACCCGATGCTAAAATAAACATCCTCTTATGTGGGATGATACCACAGATCAAGACTGATCTTGAATGCATGTCGACCATGATCCCAACGACATATGAGTTGCTGCAGAAAGAGAACATTCCTCCTGAGGGATGTACCCTCCTCATAAAAATTGAGGAGGCCAACATCCCTCAAAAGGGCACGTGTCTCAGGTAAAATAGGACGAGGGTACCTATCCCTATCCCTCTCTCAGGCCTCCCATCCATGTACAAATACATATGTCTCGACCCGTTGTTGTTTTTGTTGCTCCTCCTCTCATCATCATCACCACTAATTCACATACAAATATTTTAGGCACATATATATAGACAACATGAATTGAAATTATAAAACACACACATATATAAATAACTTGTATTTAAAAAAAAAACTAAAATTAATTTATGATTGCAAAAAAAAAGTGGAAAAGTAATCAGTGCACTGAAAATAATATATATGTATCACTAGCAGTGCAATATATCAGTAATAAAGCATCACTACGTGGTGCAACTAGCACAATGCACTAGTGCTCCATGGTTGTTGGAGCACCACTAAGTCTTTAGCGATGCATTGTGTTATATGATGCACTTAGAACCGGGCGATTCGCAAGAGGCACCACTATGCAATTTTGAATATTTTCTGTGCTAGGTGGTGTGATTGGTTATCCTTAATACATCGATCCTCAGTTATAATTGGAGCAACAAACGTCTTTAACGATGTGATCATATGCACCGCACCAGTCACAGGTCGTTCTTTATAACACATCGATATGTTACATATTAAATGTTTCGTGTGGTGTTGTGTTACAAACAACACTGGTGCATTTCATATACCTGGACACACCAGTAATAGGGCATCCCATAAGTCACACCAATATGCTAAATATTTAAATATTTGGGTCGGTGTCACAACGTTTACAACATCAGTGCATTGTGTATACCTATGGGCACTGTTAGGTTAAGTTGTTTGTCATAAATTAGGCGGTGTGATGTGTTAATGTGAAGGCACATGTGCTCTTGTTGCATTGAAGCATTGATGTTTTTTCTAGTTGTGTGTTGTGTTATCCCCTATCCTAGGGATAACTAAGGAGATCATGTCTCAAGGCCCACAGGTACTAGACATGGAGTGATGAGAGCTGGATAACTTGAGCATGGCCCCGGAGGGCCCTTCTTTTCTTCAAGTGTAACCCATTTATCAATAGAAACAACATCCATCCCACTAGCCTGGTATTGAAGAAGCAGTAAGTCTTTCTCCACGAGGTAATGAGTCTAGGTATCATGGTATGTTTCACTCTGATTATTGAAGAACTTGAATATGTTGCACTGAATTATCCTTCATTTCATAACGTTTGCTTGGAAATTATGTTTTTTAACTTGTTCATACCTGGGGGAATGACATGATGCCCTAGTAAGTCGGTCTCCCTTTAGGATGGGTTGCCACTAGGTGGGTCTATGAAACTTCATCATCCATTCCCTCCATACTTACCACTTTCCATCCTTACTCCTCTCATTCCCCCCCCTACCTTTGTTCGAGCATTGGGTTTTCCAGACTAGGAAGGGTTGTACCTTGCCTTGTGGGAAGAAGGGGCTAAAGGCCCAGAGGGTAAAAGTAGCTAGAAAGAGTTAAAAGCCAAAATGAAACCTTTGAGATGCTTCACCCAGGGATTCCCGAGAAAGCAATAAAAGGCTTCTCAGTAAGAAAAGGGAACCCATAAGATAAATAAACACTCAAGCTCTTAGTTGGTGGATGGGAGGTCTCATCATGAGTCGACCTATTAGGACCATGGGCATGTAGCGGTATGACACTACCATCTATCTGGTCACCAAACATGGTAGTGGCTCTTGGTGGCATAGCCAAGAGAAATGGGGTCTCATCATGAGCCAACCTTCTCATCTCTATGAAATGCTTGTGGGTAATGCTGTCACCTATGGTCACCAAGAAAGGACAATGTCCCTCAACTCTTGCCTTGAAGCACAAAAGAAAAAGCAATAAGACTAAGAATAAAAGGCATTGAATAGGCTAGGAAACAATGGCATCCATGATAAGGTGCAACTCGCCCTCTACAGAGGCACCCACAGGTAAGACCTACATTTTCTTGTTATCACTGCACCCTATGCCCAAACACTTCCCATGTCACCTCACAGACACTTATATGACCTAGATTGGCTCTCACCTGGGAAACACCTTGAACTTAAGGAGGATTAGCCCAATAGGACATCCTGAGACCCTCTCCAAACTTGACTTGTTAAATTGCATAACGTCTTTGAGCATTTTTCGGGGTAAATGGGGGTTTGATGCACATGTTTGGGTAATTTGATTATTAGATGTGATTGAAATTGCTATAATCCTTGTGACTTATGAACACTTGGAAGGCGTAATTGTTGTTGCTACAGGACTTTGCTCGGTGGAAAGGTACATATGGGGGAATGATTAGCTTGGAACTCCATGGGGATGAAATCCCACAAATGGATGTTGTGACCCTAACTAGGGGCAAAGAGACACCAGAGGCTTGCACTTGGAAGAAAGAAGGACATTTCTCCCAAGACACTCTGGTAGACCTAGACCCAGGGGGGTTTTTCCTTTTCCACTTGGACGTTGACCCTTAGGAGCCCATGACGTCACCATTTTGACCCTAGATGTCATCTAGTCAGGGTTTGCACTTATGAGGG
>JZKD02S1674940.1:297838-317030 GCA_000966675.3 Picea glauca
TTTAAAGGGAGGAATGTTGGGTTAATATTGACTCGGTCATATAGTCATTGATTCGATCATTGTTGGGTTTACCATTAGTGGTTTACAGGCCCATGGTATTGGGTAACCCATGGTATTTGTTGTGAGTCTTTACATGTATTTACATGGCTATCTCCATGTCATGCATGCCTTTGCATGAATATCTCCACTACATGCATGTCTTTGCATGGCTATCTCGAGGGCATGCATGTCCATGCATGTCTTCACATGGCTATCTCCACTCCATGTATATCTTTGCATGGCTATCTTGAGTCCATGCATGTCTTTGCATTGTAATCTAATTTTGATAAAGGAAATAGGGTTATAATTTATGAATCCTATTTAATGGCTTGAGATACTCCATTATAAGAAGCCTCAAGTAGCCTCAAGTGTCCAACATTGGCCTGATTTGGTCGGTTTGGATCAGGTTAATAGATATCTATGAAGGTGTCAGTTCTTCTAGTTAAGGGTTTCCACAGTAAATCTCTAATGTCCATTTATATTCCTTCTTTCCTTTTGTGCTATTTCTCTCTCATTTTTTAACAGTATGGGTCCATACAAGCTGTACGCCTCTCTCCCTTCAACATTGTGCATTGGACTGTGTTTGCTACAACATGAGTATTAGGTTGGATAGGTGGCTAGTTTGTCTTTCTCTAAATTCCAATACATCCATCTCATTTGTTAATTATTAGCAAACTCATGTTTGGTAAACAATGATCATTCTTTATATGTCTTGGATTATAAACCATTTCACTCATGTGACTATTTAGCTAGCAACTCATATATGTGTGGCTTAAGTGGTGTTTAAATTGAAGGTAGTTGAGTATAACTATGGGAAAGATTGGTATCAAATATATCACTCCCTTGTATGAGCATTATGTGCTAAGCTCTATTTATTGAACAGATCTTAATTCATGACATTGCCATTAATTAGAAGACTATCAATATATTTATTATCAATTCCTTGTATTGACTTTATTGAGTGAGTTCTTGAATGCCCAAACATTGCATAGAAAGCTGGTAGCATTGTAATAAAGATTGTTGGCCTGAATTGGGATAGATTCATGTGTAACAATGTTGGGATCATTATCACATTTCTTATGCTCAAGTGCCTCATTGATTTTTGATACTAGAGCCTTGTATCTTTTGTTGTTGGAGTATGTTATTTGTCTAAGCAATGTTGGTATTTAGTTCCCATAACTTAGAAGAACACACACACACACACACACACACACACACACACATTAGTCAAGTTGGAATTTGAACGAGCTAATACTCTTTACGAAATTGAAAAGTATTGTTTTCCTTGAAGGAGTATGGTTCGAAGATGTACACAATATACTCATTAACTCTTGCATTCTCATCAAAATTTTTATTTGTGTTGGTCAACCATATGGGGTGTATGTGAGGTAATTGGCTTGGAAACAAAGCACCACAAGAAGAGCTAAACACAAACATTGAACCATGATGATGTCTCAATCTTAAGCATCTTGAGAGATCTCGTTCAGTTTGATATCAACGTGCAAAGAGCTTTCCTTGAAGAAAATGTTTTCAATAATAGAATAATTATAGAGATGAGATTATTATTGGATTGTCAGTTGGTGTAACACCCCAATTTTCCCCAAGTGTGTAATTATGCTTAAGAATTCATGATTGTAATTGATGAACATTGTAACTGTGTTTTATGTTTAATGAAATCACCTACAAGCTAACTGAAGGAGAATCCTTGTAGTACTGACAATGATACCACAAATGGGAATTGGTGAGGGAAAAATCGAAATTTCCTTGTCTTACCCAAAAGCCTAACCCCCACCTGAACAACCTCGAATGACTAAACCTTCTTGAAAGTACCCTATTTTCCCTATTACAAGCAAGCTCGTTAATGGAACCAGACCCAATGGTTGGGGCAGTCATGAGTGCCTTAAAAAATGTACGTGGAGGATGACTAGGTTAGTTGAACCTATTAGCCAAGAGTACCATGGAGGTGCCCCTTTGATTTGGGAGCTTGAATCATGGGCCTGCTTCTGACATAAGCAATATGGGGAACTCAAGAAAAAGAATGTTCCAGATCAGGAAAGGAAGAGGCAGAGCAAATGTGAGGTAGAACAAAAGTAGAAAAACAATATTGTATCACAAATAAGAAAGGGGCCTCGAGAAAGAGAACGCAAGCCGGATTAGAGCATAGAAAATCTGGGAAGATTTTGTGAAGAAAATAGGAAGCTTGCCCAGAATACTCATGGTTAACATTGGAACAAAGAATACCTAGATTTAGGCTAGAGCAGAGAGTGCCACAGGCTGGTGCTTGCTGGAAAGAAACTGACACTGATAAGGGGAGGGTGCCGAGGGGACTATGTAGCAGTGAAGGAACTCCCTTGTGCAGAGGAAATATAGCTGAGAAGGAATTTGGTAAGCTCAAGGAGGCCCTCGACTCAGTGGGAAGAAGGAATTTCTATTGTTGCTAGTGTAATGAAGGAGAGTAACCTTCCTAACCAAACCCTTAAATTTAAATCCAACTTGTGGGAGTCCCTTGGTGGTACCATGGTTTGGCACGTGGGTGGCTTGATGTAGAAAGCACATGTGCAACAAAGCCTATGATTGGGTGGAAAGGATTTCACCCTCAATTAGTTGGCAGGTTGAAGTTTGACTTGAAACATATAAGTGTTTCTAAATGTATTTAGCAAATATTGTTAATGAGTGTAAATCTTGGCTTCTTGTCTTTAAAGGAATCTTTAACATGTTGAATGAATGCTAAAATTTAAGTCTTGTTTGTATAATGAGGTTCTTTTTAGGATTGATTGATTATTTGTGGTGCATGTGTATGATAGGTCTGATGGAGGCCTATAACCCCGTGTTTTCCCTAAGCCGTTGAATCAGAATTTTACAGGATGAGAAAATATTCACTTTGGGGGCCATTGGGAGGTGCCACCTGTGTATTGAAGAAGCAAGCCAAAGGTTCAAGGAGCCGAGGTTAAATTATTGTAGGCAATCCAAGAAAGGCAAAGATTCTGTTCACCTCGCGTAGCTCTGTAACCCTATATGAATTCCCTTCCTAAACCCCCAAAAAATATCAGTTGTAGATCTGATGTGGAGAGTCGATCATGATTGTTTGTCAGAGATATGAACTTTGGAGGAAGCCTTTCAGAAGGAAGGTTGTTTGGAAAAACTTGTGACATGGCCACAATGAACTTCTCGACAAGATTGTTCCGAGTCGATGAGATTTTTCGATTCACCTATAGGTCAGATCGATAAGATATGAACCATAGATCCTGTTGTGAGCCATTCTGCTAATCTTATTGGAATGCGGCATTTGGAAAGAACCACAAAGAGTGCATGGAGAAAGATCGAAAGCAAGAGTTTGAAGGGACTAGAGCCATAGATCTGTCGAGAGGTTTGGTCGATGAGATATGAGTTGTTGATCTCATCGTGGGTCTAAGTCAATATAAAACCCTATCAAAGTCACGAGGTAGATTAACCGCTGAGAGGATATAAGATCAAAGAGTTTCCTGATTGCTTGATTCAAGGATTCAATGACCATCGAATCTATCAGAAAACTCAAGTTGGAAAGGAATCTTTTGGGAAGAACCACAAGGTCGGGGAAGAACCACAAGGGCAGGGAAGGATGTATTTTTCGATGGTAAAATCTCAAATGGGCGACAACCATTGATCTATCGAGGAGTCCACTTAGTAAGATATCAACCATAGATCTTGTCATGGATCCCACCTATTGAGCGATTGGAGGGGATTGGGTGAGACTACTCATTGTCATGTGGTTTAGGGGTTTTGAGTGAATCGTAACCGTTGTTTCCCTTTATTCCTTTCTGTTGGATCTGTCAGGAGCAAGGCTATTGAAGGAAATGCTTGAAAGAAAAGGTTGAGGTTGCCTAACCTATATTATTGATGAGGGAGAGTCAAACCCATCACCAATCATTGATTAATCTATGCCGAGGGAGCCATAATAGTTTATTCGTATGAGTTCAACTCCTATATGCGTAGAATCTTTTCCCCGAAGGATAACTAATGGGGCATACCATGTCCAATGACATATTATTTCCACACTAACACACACACCTACCTATCCATATGAGTAGGTGATGTGGAAGAGTCCACGTGGAAACCATGTAGGACATATGATGTGGTGGAAGGTAATGCCTGAAAGACTTTGGAAGGCCATTCCAATTGGTCTGAAACTCATTTATGACTCCGTAGATAACCAATGGAATGCTCCATGTGAGAAGGTTTCCATCCTTGAGTGATCCGAATTTAGGAGTGGAACAAACTGATCAACAAACTGAATACAATAAACATAGAGATATGAAGAACAACACAGATATCCAATGAACAATATCTTCTATTGAATAAATGAAATATGATGAAACTGTAAAACTGCAGAACTGAAACACTTGCTCGAATGGTGGTAGCTATCTCTAAGAAGAGATGTGAATGCTACGTGCATCCATTTGAGAAAAAATATTACAATAAGGCTCCAAAGGCATTTTTGATATTACTCACGAATGCCAAAACCCTAGACATCCAAAAACCTAACGCTAGGAGGTGAAACACCAAAATTCATGTGGGCCTCTATGGGTAAGTTGGTACCTCAACTTCTCAGGGTTGTAACTTTTGCACATGATCTCCGTTTTAGGCGAGTGATAGCCCATTGGAAAGGTCTTTCAGAGAAATACACATTACGCAGTCAAAATTTGACTCCGTCTATGGTTTGATTGTGGCAAGCCAAAAAAACACTGTTTAGGGCTCCAAAACGACCCTGGAAGTACATCAAGATGTGTTGACATGAAAACATACAAAATAAGCCAATATGATTAGGTGAGAGGCCACTAGTATCCACCTAGAAGATGTGTAGGGATTCAGACAACCCTAGAATTGTAGAACCCACAATTACAAAGAAGTACAAAAGAACGTGTTGAACCAAAAATGAACAAGAGGGGCTAATTGGAATAGGTGGGTGGACACCAATATCCACCTGGATCAATCCTCCCCCCCTTAGGAAGTAATGGTCTCCATTGAGTTGATTTCCCCCATCATGTGAGGAAACTTCTGTTGGATTTGGCCCTGGGTGAGCCACTCGCCTTGGTGTAGGAGCTGCCCGGTCTTGACAACCCGATAAATATGGATCCTCTACTGGAAAGTGCCCTTGACCTATGTGTCCACTATCTGATAAATGGATGCTTGTTCGATGCATTCATGGTTGATATCTGTTGGTGTCATATATTCTGTGATCTTCGAGGTGTCCAATAATGGTGGAAAATATGGCCGAAGGAGGTCCACATTGAATACTGGGTGTAGGCCAAGGAAGGGTGGAGTGTTGATATCAAAATCATTGCTACCAACAACCTTGGTGATAGTGTAAGGCCCATAGAGAAGTGGGCAGAGCTTATGATGGGGCCATGTGAGACACTCCTTCTACAAATGTAACCAAAATTTATCTCCAACCTGAAACTGGTGTGGTACCCTGTGTTGATCATCACGCTGCTTGTACTTAGCATTGGATTTCTACAAAATCTCCTGGATCTGTTGGAGGATGTGATGAATCCTCTCAATGAATCTGGTGGCTTTGTCGATCTCAAAATAAACATGGGAAGAGTCTATTTGTGTGGTGGCAAGAGGTAGTGCAACATCAATGGGACCCAAGGGTTGGAATCCCAACCCCACCTGAAATGGGAGATGGCCAGTGGAGCTATGGAGAGCCCTGTTGTAACTATGATGAACATAGGGGAGACTCTCATCCCATGTACGTGGATGCTTAGAGTTGTACATGCACAGGATGTGCACAATCATCCGATTGACGACCTCTGTTTGGTAATTTGTTTTGGGGTGGAAAGCAGTGGATTTAGTGAGCTTGGTGTCCAACAATGACCAGAGACTTGACCAAAATGTGCTGAGGAACCTGTTGTCCCGGTCAGAGATGATGGTATGTGGTATCCTAAAATGGACCCACACTCATTCGAAGAAGAGCTTGGCAGTATCTGTGACTATGATATTCTTCTTGTAGGCTGTGAGGATGGCCATCTTCGAAAACCGATCAATGACCACAAATACATAGTCATTGCCTTGCTTGGTGGATTGAAGGCCATACATGTAATCTATTGAGATGGATTCCCAAGGCTTCTCAAGAGTAGGAAGAGGGGTGTATAAGCCTTGTTTCTTGATGGATGGCTTGGCAATGGCACATGCAATGCAAGATCTGATATACTTGCTGACGTCGTGTCGAAGTTTTGGCCAATAAAAATGTTTCTGAAGTACGACCACAATTTTCTCCACACCAAAATGTCTTGCCATCCGACTGTAGTGGGATTCCCAAATCAAATTTGCAAACTCGCTTGTAGGAACACAAAGATGGACCAGATGGGATAATAGTCCATCATGAATGTGAAAATCCATGATAGTCACACCTGTACCCAAGAGTTGATAGATGGCGGAGAAATCCAGATCTTGCTGATAAAGTTGGGGACACTCAGATGCCTCATGTCCACAATAATGGAGCACAATGGTGAGTGAAACCACGGGAGGTCGACTGAGGCAGTCAATGACACGATTTTATATCCTTGTCTTATACTTGATGTTGAGACGGAATTGCTGCAGGTAGGTGGACCACTTCTGATGGCGATCATTCTGCAATTTCCCCTGTGTCTGTATGAATTGCAGAGGCTTGTGATCAATGTGGATGATCGTATCCTTTCCCATAATGAAATGTTTCCCTTGATGACAAGATTGTACAATGGAATACATTTCCTTATCAAAGGTGGGGTGTTTCCGAACAATATCGGAGTCTCACTATGGTATGCCACCGGATGACCATGCTGAGTGAGAACTGCGCCTACATCATAGTTAGATGCATGAGTCTCAATATCGAACGGTTGCTACAGATCGGTTAAGGAGAGTACTATAGCTGAGCATAAACGATGCTTCAAATCATTGAATGCTCATTGTTGTTCCTTCCCCCACACGAACGTTTCCCTGCCACTGCCCTTGGTCACCTGGATGAGGGCCCATGCAATATGGGAGAATCCTAACACGAACCATCGGTAGAAGTTGGCTAATCCCAAGAAGCTTCGAAGCTTAGTTAGTGTGGTTGGGGCTGGCTAGTCATGTATGAATTGGATCTTAGCTAGATCAACATGTACCCCATGTTCACCAAGAATGTAGCCCAAGTATTGGACCCTGTTAATGCCAAAAGAGCATTTTTCCAAGTTGGCATATAGCTTGTGTTTCCGCAGAGTGCTCAAAACTTGTTGAATATGACGGATGTGGTCCTCCCAAGTTCTACTGAAGGTGAGGATGCCATCCAAATATACCACCACAAAAGAGTTGGTTAAGGGTCTCAATACATCATCCATCAACCTCATGAAAGTGGCTGGTTTGTGCATTTGTTAAGCCAAAGGGCATGACCATCCATTCGAAGAGACCTTCTTTAGATTTGAAGGTTGTCTTCCATACATCAGTTGGTTCGATGGGAACTTGGTGGTAGCTAGACTTTAGGTCAATATTGTTGAAGAACTCTTCCCCCTTGAGTTGGTCAAGAAGGTCATCAATCCTAGGAATTGGGTACCAATTCCTGACAGTGATTTTGTCACCGAGTCTCGTCCGTATGAGTAGGTGACGTGAAAGAGTGCATGTGGAAACCATGTAGGACATATGATGTGGTGGAAGGTAATTCCTAAAATACTTTGGAAGGCCATTCCAAATGGCCTGAAACTCTTTTCTGACTCCGTGGATAACCAATGGAATGCTCCATGTGAGAATGTTTCCATCCTTGGGTGATCCGAATTTAGGAGAGGAATGAACTGATCAACMAAATGAATACAATAAACACAGAGACATGAAGAATAAAACAGATATCCAATGAGCAATATCTTCTATTGAATAAATGAAATAGGTGGAAACTGTAAAACTRCAGAACTGAAACACTTCCTTGAACGGTGGTAGCTATCTCTGAGAAGAGATGTGGCTGAYACATGCATTCGTCTGAGAAAAATGATTACAATGAGGCTCCAKAGGCCTTTTTTATATTACTCATGAATTCCAAAACCCTAGACATCCAAAAACCTAACCCTAGGAGGTGAAACACCAAAAGTCATGTGGGCCCCTATGGGTAAGTTGGTACCTCAACTTGCCGGGGTCGTAACTTTTTCATACAACCTCCATTTTAGGTGCGTGATAGCCCRTTGGAAAGGTATTTAAGAGAACTACACATTAYGTCATCAAATTCTAACTCTGTCTACAATTTTACTGTGGCGATCCAAAAAAACACTATTTAGGGCCCCAAAATGGCCCTGGAAGTATACCAAGATGTGTTGACATGAATCATACAAAATAAGCCAGTTGGATTAGGTGAGAGGCCACCAGTATCCACCTGGAAGATGTGTAGGGCTTCAGACAACCCCATAAGTGTATAACCCACAATTACAAAGAAGTACAAAAGAACGTGTTGAACAGAAAAGGGACAAGAGGAGCCAGATGGAATAGGTGGGTGGCCAGCAATAGTGGTATCAAAGCAGAGTTCAAAATTTAGGCTTGAATGGGCTGGTAAGGATGAACAAATTTTGTAATATTTTTCATGATGAAAGTTTATATCTTTATTGTTGAATAATTTAACTATACTAATGAGTGCTGACAATAGTTCCTAAAGAAGGTTGACAATAGGAATAGAGTCATGGTTCGAGACTATTAAAGTCAACTGAAGCCTTGACAAGGATTAGAGTATTTTTGCATATGATTTGAAATGTGGTTGCTAACAGTGGCATGTTGTTTCATCACGTAGGAGATACCTAGAAGGAAAAAGAGAAACATAACTGAATGGTGCAACACAATATGGAAGACGCCTCACATTTTCAAGATGAATAATCTCATGGAGGGAGGGATAGAGAAACTCCTCCAGATTTGGTATCCACAGTAAGGAGTCTGAAAGTAGACAATGAGAGGCTCATGAGAGCTCAAGTTGAGTAGGAATAATTAAATGTACTACTGTAGAGTTCATCCAAGATACAAAAGTATTTGGAGCAAGGTCCAACTAGTAGCAATGCAAGACGATAGTAGTCTGAGAAGCTACAGATCCCATCAGATATTTAGAAGCAAGGGCCAACTCATAGTAATGTGTGGAGGAGTTACTCTAGGAAAAGGCAATAAGATGATAAGAAAAGAAGAGCTAGTGGAGACTCTTCCACAAAGTTATCAAGTGGAAAGACCACTACATGAGAGTTGTACAACAATGACACTGGGTCAAGTATTCATAAGAAAAACAAGAAGAGACACTCTCAGAGTTCTCTGAAAGAGGAATTAAAGAAGTCAAAGCCGCCTACATTTGATGGAGAAATCAAGAAAGGAGAGGAGGTCGAGGCCTAGTTTCTAGGATCAAGGAAGTATTTTCAAGTGCATTACTCATAAAATAAAAAAGGAAAAGATAACCATTTCCAATTTGAATGGAGGAGCTTCCATATAAAATAAATAAATAAATAAATAAATAAAAAAATAAAATTATATGGTGGGAAGACCTCAAGGATGTTAAGGGATCAAAGGAAATTAAGTTGACTTGGAAACAGTTCGAGAGAAATTTCAAAAAAACATATTTATCAAAAAAGTACTATGATGGTAAGATCAAAGAGTTCCATGAACATAAGTTAGGGAAACTTACCATGGATGCGTATTTTGATGAGAGGTTCTTGGAGTTGTTGAGGTATGTTCCCTACCTCAAGGATGAGAAAGAAAGTATTCAAGTATTCCTCAATGGATTACCACAATCTTATTAGGATAGGATTGAGTTTGACAAGCCTAAGACACTAGAGGACACCATTAGAAAGGCCAAGTGTTGTTATGACCAATCCAAGCATAGGAAAGTGCCTCTTAAGGATTGGAAAAGGAAAGATAAGTCTGGATTTCAAAGGAAGGTACTTAAACCATCCCAATATAAAAACCCAAAAAGAGGTGCTCAATTTGGTCATCCGACTAGAAGTATGCACCAACGAAATTTTCCACCTCAAAGTGGGGACAAGACAATAGAGCAAGTAATGGAGAAAGTAGAGGAGTAGAAGAAGGGGCCTCTACAATTTTGGGGTTGTGGAGAGGCACATGTTTTGAGGGACTTCCCTTATAAACAACATGACAGTAAAGGACTTTCAATGTTCAAGAGGATATTACCATTCATTATGTGTCCAAGAATGTTCCATGAATGTATGCAGTTGTCGAGAATCGATAGGAAGACCACCATGCTTCAGTGGTGGAGCTGGAAGGTATAATCACCAAACAACCCATTTCTATTTTGATTGACCTTGGTTCTAACCTTATTTATATTTTCCCCCAAGTTTTTGAAGCATGTTCCTTACAGAGGAAAAAACATGTAAAATCGTGGTTAGTTCAACTAGACACGGGAACTAAGTGGAAGGTGACATAAATGATTGAAGCATGCCTATTTGAAATGAATGGATTTCATACACAAACAACCTTAAATATCCTACCTTTGGGGTCATATGATGTACTGATATGCATGGACTAGTTGGCTATCCACAAAGAAAAATTGGAATTCCAAGACAAAACCCTAGAGTGTAAAGATGGAAAAGTCAACACAAGGGTGCCACAGGGCATTCAAAATCCTATATTGGTGAGGAAAATATCAACACTACAACTCAAGAAGTTAAGCCGAAAGGGGTGTCCCTTGTATGCAATTAAAGTCCTAAATTCAACGGAGAATAGTAAGCTGAAGATTGAGGATCACCCAATGTTGTTGAAATTTAAAGATGTATTTCCAAAGGAGGTACCCAAACTTCCTCCCAAGCGAGATATCGATTTTTCCATAGACCTTGTACCAAGAAAAATACTGACATCTACAATACCCTACAAAATGAGTACGCCAGAGATGATAGAGTTAAAGGTGTAATTAAAAGAGATGATGGATAAAGGGTATATTAGGTTGATTGTGTTCCCATGGGGAGCACCTATGATATTTGTAAAGAAAAAGGATGGTACCTTGCGGTTGTGTATCAATTACTGACAATTGAACAAGATGACCATAAAAAACAAGTACCCACTACCCAATATTGATGATCTTTTTGATCAACTCAGAGGAGATGTTGTCTTTTCTAAAATAGACTTGAGATCTAGATATCACCAAGTTAGAATTAAGGATGAAGACATCCACAATATGAATTTTAGAACGAGGTATGGACAATATGACTATGTGGTGGTGCCTTTTGAGCTTACAAACACACCAACCACCTTTATGTGTTTGATGAATGACATTATCAACAAGTATTTGGACAAGTTCATCCTAGTTTTCATTGATGATATCTTGGTATATTCTAGAACCAAGGAAGAGCAAGAGGAGCATCTTAGATTGGTTCTACAGGTTTTAAGAGATTGCCAATTGTATGCTAAATATAAAAAATGTGACTTCTTATAGAAGGACATCCAATAGTTGGGTCACATAATTTTAGAAGAGAGAATGGTCGTAGATCCAAAAAATATTAAGGCAATCATGGATTGGCCAACCCCTCAAAATGTATTTGAGTTAAGATAATTTATGGGATTAGCTAGATACTAGATGAGGTTTATTAAGATATTTTCCAAGATTTGTCATCCCATCACCTCATTGTAGATAAAAGGGGTGAATTTTGTATTGTGTGTAGAGTGTGAGACAAACTTTCAATGACTGAACTACGTCTTAACCAATGCCCCTATCCTAAAAATCCTAGACCCTGAAAAGATTCCCTAGTCTACACTGATGCTTGCAAGGAAGGACTTGGTGGAGTTTTCATGCAAGAGGGACATGTGATTTTCTATGAATCAAGGAAACTAAATGAGCATGAGAAATGTTATGTTACTCACGACTTTGGTCTTGCAACCATTTTTCACTTTAAAAATGTGGAGGCATTACCTGCTTGGAAGAAGATTTTTCTTGATGACAGATCATTGTGGACTGAAATACCTATTTGATCAGCCACAGTTCAATGTCGGATAGGTCAGTTGTATGTAACTATTCAATGAATTTGATTTCAAGATCAACCATATAAAATGGAAGGAGAATCGGTTGGAAGATGCACTTAGTCGAAGTGTGAAGATGATACACTTAGCAGGAGCAAGCATGTGTGAAATTGACATCAAACAAAGAATCAAAATTCTCTTGCAAAGTGATGAACATTTTAATCTAGTGAAAGACAGATTGTAGCTAGAGTCAAAAGGAAAATCTACGAGGGATACTAGCTCACAACAGATGGGTTGTTGATCTACAACAACGAGTTGTACATACCTAATTCACCAGACTTGAAAAACCTCATAATGGATGAGTTTCATAGGAGACCTTATGTGGGTCATCTTGGTTACCAAAAAATGATAACAACATTAAGACAAATGTATTACTGGCCAAGAATGCAAAATGATATTGTAGAGTATATTGCTAAGTGCCAATAAGTCAAGGTTGAGCACAAGCACCCAATAGGATTGTTGTAACGAGTGCAAATTCCAAAATGGAAGTGGGAGATTATCCCCATGGAATTTATAACAGGGTTTCCAAGAACAACTAGGTAGCACAATGAAACCATGGTAGTGGTGGATAAACTAAGCAAGGCAACTCATTTTATTCCAATCAAGTCCACTTTTAAAGCTATAGATGTTGTTAATGTTTTTATAAAGGAATTTTTTAGATTGCATGGTATGCCCAAGACCATTATTTACGATTGAGATGCAAAATTCACTTCGAATTTTTGGAAAATCCTATTTGCGGGATTTGGAATGCAATTAACATTCAACACAACCTACCATCCCCATGCACATGGATAAAATGAAAGGGTAAATAGAGTGCTGAAAGATGTGTTAAGGATGCATGTTATGCATCAGCCCAAGCAATGGGTATAATATCTATCCTTGGTAAAAAATTCCTGCAATAATGGATATCAAGAGTCATGGAAGATGAGCCCATTTGAGGGTATGTATGGCAGGAAGTGTAGAGTTCCAATTAGTTGGGACAATTCAAGACATGATCACACTTGTACCAGACCTGTTGAAGGAGACATAATAGGAAGTGATCATAATTACCTAAAAGTGGCCCAGGATAGAGAGAAAAGCTATGCATATAAAAAAATAACTCATAATAAGTTCAATATGGGAGATCATGTGTATATTAGGGTGAATCCCAAGAGGAGCTCCCTATAAATGGAAACTTTTGCCAATCTAGTGCCCCTCTATTGTGGACCATTTGAAGTCCTAGAAAGAATAAGAATGGTGGCATACCAACATACTCTGCCACCTACTGTTAAAGATCACAATGTGTTCTGTGTATCTTTACTTAAGAAGCATATTCATGATTCAATCACATTTTTTATTGGATTGTGATACATGTGGAACCAAAGGGAAAATTATATCCCAAACCTCAATTCATCCTGGATAGGAGAGAGACATTGCTCTGAAATCTAGATGTCATGTAGGTCAAAGTGCAATGGAAGCACTTTGGAGTAGATAAGGCCACATGGGAACTGGAGGATTCCATGAGGATGTCATATCCGTTTTTGTTTTCTATATGAAACTTTTCATATGGTGGAAAAACTTTGAAGATGATGTTTCCTTTAAGGGGGAGGGGAATGTAACACCTCGTTTTCCCCCAAGTCTGTAATTATGCTTAATAATTCATGATTGTAATCAATGAACACTATAACTATTTTTTTTGTTTAATGAAATCACCTACCAGCTGACTGAAGGGGAATACTTGCAGTAATCTCCATGATACCACGAGTGGGAATTGGTGAGGGGAAAATGGGAATTGCCTCATCTTTCCTAGAAGCCCAACCTCCACCTGAATAACCTCAAATGACTAGACCTTCGTGAAAGTACCTTGCTCACCCTATTTACAAGAAAGCTTATTAATGGAACCAAACCCGATGGTTTGGGAAGTTATGAATGCCTTCATAAATGTACGCAGAGGATGACTGAGTCAACTAAAGTTGTCAACCAAAAGTACCATGGAGGTGCCCCTTTGATTTGGGAGCTTTAATATCAGGACTACTTTTGATAGAAGAAAGATGGGGAACCCGAGAAAAGGAATGTTCTAGATCAGGAAAGGAAGAGGCAAAGTGAACATGAGGCATAACACAAGTGTAAGATCAGAGTGGTATCACAAATAAGCAAGGGGGATCGAGAGATAGCACACAAGCTATACCAGAGGAAAGAAAAAATGGGAAATTTTTGTGAAGGAAATAGGAAGCTTGCCCAAAATACTCATGGTCAACATTGGAACGAACAATACCCAGATCTAGACTCGAGTAGAGAGGGCCGCAGGTTGGTGCTTGCTAGAAAGAAACCACCACTTCTAAGGGGACAACACTAAGGGACTGTGTAGCAGTGAAGGGACTCCCTTGTGTAGAGGAAATCAAGCTGGGAAGGCACCTGGTAAGCTTGTGGAGGCCCTGGGTTCAGTGGGAAGAGGAAATTTCTATTGTTGCCATTGTAGTGAAGGATAATAACCTTCCCGAACAAATCCTTAACTCGAAATCCAACTTGTGAGTGTCCCCTGGTGGTATCATGGTTTGGAACAAGGGTGGCTTTCTATAGAAAAAAAAGGTGCAACAGAGCCTATGGTTGGGTGGGAAGGATTTCACCCTCAGTCAATTGGAATATTGAAGTTTGACCTGAAACAAATAAGTGTTTCTAAATGTATTTAGAAAATATTTTTAATGAATTTAAAGGTTGGGTTCTTGTCTTTAAAGGAAGTTTTAACATGTTGAATGAATGCTAAAATCCGAGTCTTGTTTGTATAACGAGGCTCTTTTTAACATTGATTGATTATTTGTGGTGCCTGTGTATGAGAGGTTTGATGGAGGCCTATAACCCTATGTTTTCCCCAAGCCTTTGAATGGAAAGTTTATAAGATGATAAAATCTTCACTTCGGGTGTTGTTAGGAGGCACCACCTGCGTATTGAAGAAGTAGGCCGAAGGTTTGAGGATTCGGGGTTAAATCCATACAGGAAATGTAAGAAAGGTGAAGAGTCTATTCTCCTCGAGTATCTTTGTAACCCTATCTGAATGCCCTGCCTAAACCCCGTAGAAATATCAGTTATAGATATGATGCGGAGAGTTGATCTCGACCATTTGTCAGAGATTTGAGCTTTGGAGGAAGCCTTTCAGAAGGAGGGTTGTTCAGAAAAATCGTTTACATGGCCATGATGAAATTCCTAAGGATATTTTTCTGAGTTGACAAGAGCCGTTGATTCATCTAGAGGTTAGACTGATAAGATTTGGATCGTAGATCCTATTGTGAGCCATTCTACTAAGCTTGTTGGAATGCGACATTCAGAAAGAACCACAAAGAGTGCATGGAGAAAGATCGAAAGCGATAGTCCGAAGGGACTAGAGCCATAGATCTATCAATAGGTTTGTTCGATAAGATCTGAGCCATTGATCTCATAATGGGTCCAACTTGATAGAAAACCATGTCAGAGTCGTGAGGTTGGTTAGCCGCTATGCGAATTTGAGATCCGAGAGATTCCTAACCGCTAGATTTGGGGATTCGATGACCATCAGATTTGTTGAAAAACTCCAATTCAAAAGGTACCATTTAGGAAGAACTAGAAGGTCGGGGACCCCACCTATTGAGTGATTGAATGGGATTGGGTGAGATCGCTCACTGTCGTGTGGTTTAGGGGTTCCAAGTGAATTGGTACCATTGTTTCCCTTGACTCCCATTCGTTGGATTTGCCGAGAGAAAGGTTTTTGGAAGGAAATTTTCGAAAGAAAAAGGTTGGGGTTGTGCAACCTATATTCCCAATGAGGGAGAGTTAGTCTCACCACCAACTGTCGATTAATCTGCACCGAGGGAGGCAAAACCATTTATCTAGATGAGTTCATATCCTCGATGCGTAGAATATTTCCATCGAAGGATTGCTAATGGGGTGTGTTGTGTCCGAGGACATGTCACTGCCACAGTAACACACACACCTACCTGTCCGTCTGAGAAGGTGACATGGAAGAGTCCACGTAGGATAAATGACATGGTGGAAGGTAATGCCCGAAAGAATTTGGAAGGCCATTTCAATTGTTCTGGAACTCATTTTCAACTGCATGGATAACTAATGGAATCATCCATGTGAGAAATTTTCCATCCTTGGGGGTTAAAAACCCAAGACTAGAGTCATAGTGGGAAGAAGAATTTTGACATCCCACCAGCCTAAGTAGGGCTTAGGGATTTTAAATACTGATATCTCTATCCGAGACTAAGAAATGAGAATAAAAGGTGAATTCCACAAAGTATCTATGTTGGTGAAGTGAGTGAGCTATAAGTCCCTTGTTTACGAGTCAATTGGATGGATCAAAACATGGGGGATTTAAGATTTCTACATCAATGGTTGGGTTATATAAACTTTTAACTTTGCATAGGTTTGGACACATAGGAACCACCACAATGCACATTCTTTAAGTGAATGTTGTGGAAAAATCCCAAGACATATGGAAATGCAACTCATTTGAGGTTGATTCATAAATCTTTCTTCTACCAAATACAATATGAATGGATCCAGGGTAAGCATTTTGTTCTATCTACAGGGTGGCATAAAGATGATGATGAACATAGCTTTTGGACGTGTGAATGGACCCAAACATAAGGGATTGAAGCTTTCAATATAAAAGGCTAGGTTATAGAAACTTTCAACTCTACATGGATTATAATGCATAGGAAACCTCCACAAGGTAGGTTTTGAAGTCAATCTCATGGAATCATCCCAAGCCATGTGACAAGGAGACTCATTTGAGGTTGGTTCACAAGTGTTTCTTATACCAAATAAAATATGAATGGATCTAGAGTAAACATTGTGCCCACCTTACAAGGTGGCATAAAGATGATTATGATCATAGTTTTTGGAGGTGTGAATGGACAAAAGCGTGAGGGCTTGAAGCTCTTAGTATAAAAGGTTGGGTTATAGACACTTTCCAAAAAAATATGCAATGAGGTGGTTTCTTATGCATCCAAAACTATGCAAAGTTGAAATATGAAATGAGGAAGGTCAATAAAGTCAAGTGTTTAATCAAATTGTCTTAGAATACCATAATTACAATTTGACATAGTGAAGAAAAAGATTTATTTAATTAATACATCCTACTTTTATACAAGGCCCTTGAGTGAGTAAGTTACAAGGTTGCAAGTAACATTGAGCATGAGACATTGTTAAACAAATGCTTTCAAGTACTTGAACCCTCATTTTGAAGGGAATTCATCCCAACAACAACCTCACTTAGATTATCAATACTCCTGAAACATGTTATAGTGAAATCAATATTTAATTTAATAATGAAATTCTAATTTAATCAACTGGGTATGAAAATTACAATATACTTACAAAAGGCATTAATACAAATGTTGTTGTTTCTATCACTCATATTTTGTTTATGGATTATGTTATCCAATTTGGTGCAAGTTTCGTAAGAGAGTTAGCGCACAATAGAGTTTTAAACCTATTTGGTGTTGCAATGAGCATGGAGGTAAATCTTTGGAAGTCTACCATCTCCTTCAATGGATTGATGAGAGGTTGTAAAGACCAATCAATCAAATTCTCCAAATTCAGTTTCAATGTTTTCACAAAGGAATGAAATACTTGGATTTTGTCTTGGAGGTGAATGACTATGGGTATAAACTATGGCTTTGGCTATATCAAATTGTGGGAAAAAATAATCACAAGCTAGTGCACTAGATGGTTATCTTTAGGTGCTAGATTAACCTTAGTTAAATATGTGCTAGAGGCAATACCAATATACTATCATTCCTTATCATGTATTCTAGGAGTATCTTAGAAAATACAAGAAAAATATGTTTTCATTTTTTGGAAGTGAAAGAGACACAAAGGGGCCTCCCACTAGTAAAATGCAAAATACTTGCTAACACTAAAGCCATGGGTGGTTTGTGGACTGAAGAATTTACATCACTGCAAAGAACCTTTAGAGTCTTATCAAACATCTAGGTCGACAGGGGGAGGTAATCGAACCAAAGTACATTTATCCCCCTTCATTTGAAGATTGGATAAGATCCAAGATAAAATATGTGGTAGGGGATTATATTATATGGAAATATCTCACTTCCTCTCATGGGCTAGTGGCTTACCTAGAAAGTAGGAAATGACCAAAATGAAAAAATAGGGGAGGATCCTAGGATAGGTAGTAATGAAGAACACACAATATTTGATGATCTAGTTGAAATCCCTAGATTCAAAAGTATAGTGACAAGAGAAAATACATTGATAGTTGAATATGTCACTTTCTATAATTAAGGACGAAATAAGGCAAGACATTTAAAGTGGAAGGACATTTGGTAGAGAAATGGGATTTGTTGGTCAATAGGTTATTGGTTTGCTCAATTAAGCTAATGAATCTAGAGGATGAACTAATGTGGTCTTATGATCTAAGGGCATACATAACAAGTTCTAGATACAAGACACAATTTTTAGTAAGAATTAAGAGGATCGTCGTTGGTGGAAACCAATCTAGGCAATGTAGACTCCTTTGAAGGCCAAGCTCTTCTTATGGGTAGCATAGAGAAACAAAACTCCCATTTGGGACATTTTGTGAAGAATATTTTGGTTAGGACCATGCTACTCAATCTTATGTAAAACAAAAATGGAATCCCTCAATCACATCCTTATGGTTTGTTTATTTTCTAAAGAAGTAAGGAAATAGTCCTCCTCCTTGGCTAGTAATGTGATATGGACCTAATTTAATTAAGAGCTTAAAAAGTAGATGAAGGACCCATTGTTGCCAAATCACAGAGCTCTCAAAATAATAGTTTCTCAAGCTCTCTAGATCAAAAGGAACCACACTCTCTTTGAGAAATTGTTTTACTCTTCCTTGGAAGTATATTATAAAATGAAATATTCATACAAGGATATTCAGAATGGTCCTAGACATAATTCCCCAAGGAAGATTGGTAACATGGAGGTAGATCAATAAATCCCTTAGAGATTCTATTAATGGGGCTAACCAAGGAAATTAGGTACCTAGTGGAGTTGAGGTATCTCATTTATGTCTGCAAATCTCAATTACCCACTTAACGAAAATCTAAGCATTCATAAAAATAATCGGGCATGTAACTTCATGCTCTAAAAATCCTTCTAAAACCAACTATTGAATATAATTTGGAAAATCTCCAAGTCTTTAGGGATTCTAAGTTGGTTTAAGAATGGGTAAATGGCGATG
>JZKD02S1674940.1:362155-382756 GCA_000966675.3 Picea glauca
CCTGTTCCACAGGAGGCAGTCATGATAGACATAGTTGTTACACAAGAAACAACTGTTACACAAGAAACAACTGTTCCACCAGAAACAACTATTGACAGTGCAATTGCTCCACAAGAACCAGTTACAAATAGTGCTAAGGATGTACCACTTGCCCAACTGTTTACCCAAATTGAGAAAAAGATACAACATACAAAAAACTCCAAAATAACTGCGCTCATAACAGAGAAATGAAGCCTCAAAGAAGAGTTAAAAACCCTAAAACAAGAATTGGAGACTTCTCGACGGAAGGATCCAGAAGGGATTACTCTGGACATCCTAGCACTCACAAAAGCTGTTATGGACATAAATAAAGAACTCATGTGCTTTGAGTGTGGAAACATATACTTTGAGGTAGGTTATAAGGTAGTAAAAGTGCCGGTTGCAGGAGGTCCAACAACTCTCTCAGTCAAGACTGAACATGCACTTACTGCTACACATAAAACAACACAATCGAGAAGATCTCAATGCCATAAGGCAACTGTTGGTTTACCAACAACTTTCAAACAAGAACCTCTGTTTCCCTCACGAGTTGATAGTCAAGCAACTCAAAGAGATTCTGTTCTTCAAGACAAAGAAACGCAGACAAATTGTTGACACCACAAGGTTTCTTTTTAGCACAACATTTTACCATACAAGCACTTATCAATTTCTCTTAACAATTTTGCACTGGAGGAACCAGTTCCCTAATTCAACTACAGAGTAAGGTTTGAATGTGTTTTGCATGAGGACATGCAATGCCTTCAGTTGGGGGGCATGTTAGGACCCATAAATGTCCCTTTTTCATCACATCTTTTGTCTATTCAACCTTATCATCTCTAAGTTAAATGCCTACTATAATGCATGCTAAGACCTTTTTCCCCAGGTATGAATCATTTATCTTGATTTTATATTTTCATTTACTTAGCATGTTTGATTGGTAACATTCACATGTTTTACCCATAAAATGATTCAACTAATGATCAAAATGAATAGAACAACCAAGTCTTAAAGAATGGTCGCTGCTGTTACACCAGTTGTTACAACTATGCGCCAATCTTGGAAGCTGTTACAGCTATGCACCAATCCTGGAAGCTGTTACACGAGTGCTGCAACAGGTGCCATTGATTCTGCTGATACACGACTGCTGTAACAAATGCCACCGATTTTGTTGTTACACGATTGCTGCAACAAATGCCACCGATCTTGGAAGCTGCTACACCTACTGTTATATGTTTTAACTTGCAAGATTAGTTCTAGATCTTGTATTAATGATATCATACGAACAACTTGAGAAGCAGGGATTCTCAAGGCTGTTCTGATTTTGTTTCAACTGAATGAATTTGACTTTAAATAGAAGAGATTTTGTAATTAGTGGGGGGAATTGGGACTACGAGAAAGTGAAGAGAATTAAATCTTATTTTACACAATATTTTTGGCAAATCAATAGAAGAGTGGATTGAATTTATTTAGCAGACTGTAGCCTATTTTCCTGAGAGGATTCAGTGAGAAGGAAAGGGCCCACCTTCCTCACAGATTTCCCTCTGTTTTGAATTACAGAATAGTTGTTTTAATGTGAATGGTTTATCTGATTAACAATTCTAGAACACAGTTGCTGTTACCGTCCAGTGCTTTCCTGTAGATGCGCATAAATCTGTCTCATGAGAATTAAAAGTCAATTGTTGAACACTGTTGGATAATTGCTTTTCCTTTTTTTTGCATTAGATTAAAATCTTGTTTTCAAGTAAAATAAAATAAAAGTGTGGATTACTTTCTTGCAATAAGTAGATTTCCTTCTGCAATTAGTAGAGAACTCCTTCATGCAAAAGTAAAATAGAAAGTTAGATTAGAATAGGTAATCCAAAATTCTTATACATTCATCAGTTTAGATTTCAATTTGTGATTTTAATTCTGCATAACTCCAGCTATGTCAGCATAATTGTGTTAGTAATAATTTTTGTTTCTTTTTTTCCTTACTACAATTAGATTAGTGTTGCTTCCATAATCTAGTATAGATTGTGCACAATTATCTTGAAATAACAAACTTCCCTGGGTTGACAATTTATATTGAACACTTTAACTCTCTATTCATTTAGACAATTAAAGTGCCCAACACTATCCTTCTTCAACGATTGCTGTACCTTCTATCCTTCTTCAATGATTGCTGTATTTTTACTCCTTTTCTTACTTGTTAGTTAAAGGCGGTGTTATAACTTGTTGATCAAATGATTTAGCTGATCTTGAGCCGAATGTTTTGTTTCAATTTTATTCTGAAAATCGCTGTTAGACTGTTCCCCTCGAGCACTGGAAGGACCATGACTGAAACATAACTTTTGTCTGCATTTTGTGCCTTGGTCTGCAAATTTTTCCTCAACGATATACTACCTAGAAAGCGAATGCATTCCTGCGTTTTTATTTTTGGTTGCCATCATTTCTCCCAATGATTCTGACTGTGTGTGTTGCGTACTGACTGCACGGTTACTCCCTAGGCATGTTAATAGTTTGGGGTTGGGGTTAGATAAGCATTTGCAATGACAATGATTCTCGTTAATTTAATAGCATTATTTGGGTAACAAATTGTTACCTGGCGATTTTGGCCACCTGTTATGACTGCAATTTTCCAATTGGTTGCCTGCGATTTGGCCATTATAAAGACTGCGATTTGGCCATTATAAAGACTATGATTTGGCCATTATAACAAGACTGCGATATTGCCTTTATGAGACTGCGAGTTTGCCTACAGAAGACTGCGTTTAACATCTGCCGGACAACGATAGTAACCCTGCTTTTACATATTTGTCTTCTGGACATCGTTTTAATTATTGGTGTTTACCTTCACAATGTTTATTGTTTGCGTATTCTTTTAACAACACATCGATTCGTTTTTGGGGCATTCCACCCATCTTTGGTTGCGATTTTTACCTTATATTTACTGCAACGTTTACCCATGCTTTGGTTGCGATCCTTGAAAATGATTCCATCTACCGTTGATTCCTGTAGAGTGAATTATTTAGACGACGATATTTCCATTCCTATAATGCGAGTTAATTGCATTTACGATTACGTTAACTGTTACCATTTTTATATCTGTGTTTTCAACTGATTTTTAGTCTGTGTTTCTAGTACAAGGTTAGACAACGATTTCCGTTGATGTCTATGGGAATGGGTGACTGTGCAATCACCTGTTTAGACAACGAATTCGTTGACTGTGTAAATGGGGGACAGGGTATGGCATTTATTTATACAATGAAATTCCGTTTTTGGACTGTGTAAATGCACCCTTTAGATAGTGAGTTCCGTTTGGTGACTGTATCATTGATGTGGTGGTAAAGAGGCGTGGTAAGCTGGGTGCATGACAATTTTTCTTTTGGGGCAGAGATATATATGTGAATGATAAGGCGATAGTGTTCAAAAGTTAATGATTAATGTTTAAAGCTAATGCTTACATGGGATTGTTAAATCAAATTGTTTAAAGTTAAATTTTTATATTTAAAGCGAATGCTTACATGAGAGGGTTCCATCAGAAAGGTTTAAGGTTAGTGATTAATACTTAAGGTTAATGCTTGTTGTGATGGTTATATCGATATTTGTTGCACCCAGACAATTATAGTTACAATGGATTGTGAATATAGTCACCATAAACCTTCGGATTTGGAAATGGGTTACATGGAACTATTATTGAATAAGTAATTAATATGTAAAGATTGGGGTGGGCAAGGTGTCACCAAGGATTACCCAGAACATGCTAGAGATATACCTCTCACCTTGCGAACTTGGCGTAATTCATATTTACCCTCCTCTTTATGCTAGTGTTTTAATGATCATGATGGTGCTTATGCTAGTTCTCCTTTGCAAGTGAAAACCAAACGAGTATTTATTCCTTCTTTGGTAAAGCATGACTAGTTCATAGAACACCTGACTTATGCGGTTCTAAGAATCTATTGTGATGTATGGCTGTTTAGTACTCATATCTCCTCGTGTCATAGTCGTCTGGTTGACTTGTCGATTGGGGGCTAGGGTTAGTCGTTAGGGGTTTAGATAGTGAACTTGATCTCCTAGCGCGTTGATTTTAGTGGGGTTGAGGGTCCCGTTATGTTGTTGCGCCACAGTTGTTGTCACGCCTTTCACGTGGCAACGACCTGATCCCGATTGAGGGAATCATTGCGCGCCCTAAGGGATAGAGGCGAATGATAACTAGGCCGAGGTATGTGCTACCCCTTGCGGGCGTGGTTCGTGACCATTGTAGTATTGACGTTCGGGTTGTAACGCCTTCATGTGCTTGGTTGTGCACCATCGAGGTTCTAGTTACTGGCCGTTGAGGCCATTGTGTCAGGTTGGTGGATGTTGTCCCTTAGTTTGTAGGCATTGTCATGTTGAGTTAGGCGGGTGGTCATCTCTATCTGTTGGCTTACGCTTGTGTCCCCCAGTTACTTGTTGTGCTAGTTGTTGGGTCGTTGTTGTCTCTTGACTGACCTGCGCGCGCGTGTTCGTCGTCAGGTCGTGTGGTCCAACTGTTGTCATCTTTTCCTTCCTGCAAAAAAAAAAAATTGCACTTTCTGCTTCACATGTAATCATAACGATTGAAGTCATTACAAATTTATTAATATCTTGAAATTAAATATAACTTAAAAAATCAAAACCATCATTAAAACAAGTTAGAGTTATTAACTATGGCAAGTTAGAGTTTAAGCAACATTAATATTATCAAGTTAAAACTTGTTCTTTTCATAGTTCAAATCTTAATCATTTTTCAAAAGCATTGAGAGTGAATAACAACTGAATTCATTTAACCCTTTTTCATAATACGGTTGGGACTTGGATTGACATAGGTGATTTAAGCATGTGAAAAATAAAATCAATTGAAAATAATTAACATGACAAAATTGATTTTATATTATTATATATGATTTAAAGGGGACTTACGGAGTTGGTAAAAATAAGGTGTTGTTATCATCGATGAAAATAAAGTGTTATTATTATCTGTAAAAAGATTAAATCTCCCAAAATTACATTTTACTATTTGTGAGTCGACGCACCTCTATAAGGAAGAAATTGATTAATAAAAAATATCATAATTGTTAAGTTAGAATACAATCACACAAATAATTATGATTCTGTCATAGTGACTCACCTATGATTATGATTATGTCATAGTGACTCACCTCTTAATAGGTGGAGGATGGTCAAAAACTCAAAGTATAAAAAAAGGTTATTAAACTTACATATTAATATATCTTTTAGTTCTAGGTATAAGTGTATACACTTCCATATTAATATATCTTTTAGTTCTAGGCATTAGTGTATACACTTATGCTATATTTTATAATAATTGACAACATAATTATAATATAAATTTACTTTAATATTTTTTAATGACATATTTAATATTTTTTAATGACATTTTGTAAAAAATTAATTTAATATGTGACTAAAACTTAATATATATGGAAAAAATGCCTTAGCCCCATATTTATAAGAATTGAAATATTACAAGGTTTGAAGTTGTATTATTATAGTTGTTAGTTTTGTGTATAGTTCATGCATTATCTATATTTTATAATAAGTGAGAGCACATTATGTATATTTGACTTAGTAATTATTTATTTATTTTTATGAACTATTATGAAATTAGATTGACATGTTGTTGTGGGTCGGAGCATATTACATGTATTAATTTTTTTATTTTGATGAACTATTAAGATACTAGATTGACGTTTTGTTATTGGTAAAGATTGAATGGAGTATATAAAAGTGTTTTAATTAGAATTGAATCATTGAAAGGTTTGAGTTTAATATTTTTAACTTTTATGATAAAGTTTGTGTTGAATATTATTAACTTTTTAGTTTTATCTATGGTTAATGCTTTAGCCATAATTTATAAGCGAGAGTATAAGGTGGGGAAGTTTTGCTCTTCTCGTCGAACATTATAATAAGTAGTGGGACTTTGACTATCTTATAGAATAAAAAGAAATATGTTAGAACAAGCGCTGTATGGCATTTTAGTCCCCCGCAACAATGAATTAAGTAGCTATACAAGACTCTTAGAAATTAAATGATATAAGTTAATTAAATGACTTCATCACATAACATGCATGCCTTCTGTCTTGAAATATGTACAGTTCAATTGAAAAAAAAGAGGACTTACACTTTATGCTATTCTTTAAAATAAATAAATGTATTTAAATTGGAGATGTCTTGACATATGTACAATCCAATTGAAGCATGGAACTAGTCCTTGTATTAAAATGCCTTTAATACACTGTGTTGTTTTAACTATACATTGCCCGAGAGAGAAAATCTATGTTCACATAAGCATCTACGATCATTTCTACAATAAGACTTAAAAAAAATGATCCCATAACATTATAAATAAATAAAATATGTTATTTCTAATATCTCAACAGTCTAAAAGAACGACATGTATAAAAATGGATTTAAACAAAGGTTGAAGCAGGTAGACAATGCAATATTAGTTATAAATATTACATTAGGGACAAGTATAAAAAAAAACTTTAAAAACATATGTGTCAAAATAAGACGTTTAAGATATTATTGCACTCAGAAAATGTTTAGAAATTTACCAAAATGACATATGGAATAAGTGTACATACAACTATGTTAGCTAAAATCAATTGCACTAAAAGTAATAAGAAATATTTGACAATTAAATAAATGAAACATTAAATCTGGAACTGATTAGGGCCATGATAGTTGCAATTTCAATTCATTACTAATAATTTTACAGTAGTGAGTAAAGTACCTAAATTGGTGAATATCATCAAGTGCAAAATAACAAGATTAGAAGACTAAGATCATATGCGATTGAAAATAACATCGTTCGAAATAAGACTAAGATCTGAGATGTCCAAAAATACAATACGATTGAAATAGTCTTAGTTTTGTGCTAACAAAAAGGCACATTTAAAGTACATTAGAACATAATAAGATTAAAATATTAAGTGCAGGCTTCCTATGAGTCATATGCAATGTGGGATTTACAAATTTGTCATCACTATTACTTTCAAGTGGCCAAAAACATTACCCAGTATTTGAAAATGTTGCAAATGAATATTCTCAACTATATTGCTAGCTTCCATAGATGACCCTAAATCATGAGAAGCCATGAACAAAACATAAAAATTCATAGATTCCCTGGACTTGGTTGAGGTTGTTGATTTTTTCTTTATAGGGGGGTATAAGAGAACCTGAAAAAAGAAAGAGAAATAAGTTAAAATAGAATAATTTTCCATATCGTTGATCAATAGATAAAATCAATAATTTAAGTTTTTTTTTAGCGTAAGCAAATTTCTGTTATATACCTCTTTATTCATCCTATTTGCAATACTATATTGTCTTCATTTAGTGTAAATTTGTTGTGAACTTGGAGGTCACGTAGCATATAAACAATGTCTGGTTTTTTCTGAAGATATATTTCATATGGCATTTGTATCAGATCAAGAAATAGTTTTTGCAATATAGGTTCTCTAATGATGCATTGCACAACACTATTGTTAATGCTTCTAATAATAGAATTTACTGTCTATAAAGAAACATACATTTTTGGTTGCATTTCATGCAATCAATTGTTGTATCTTCTATTGATGCAGATGCACTGGATGGAAAATTGCAAATGGCACATATAGGTTCAAAAGGAGTTGAATACACATTTGCTATTTTCAGTGGACCTTCAACCTGTTTATATAATATTGTAGTTAACAATAAAACAACATAATACATATGTTTTTTAAATAATCATATGTATGAAGTTTCTAAATGCAGGTATACATCTATATACTTACAACATTTGTTGAGCTAGTTATTTTCTTCAAACATTGTGCTGCTTCTGTTTTGAGCACTATCATAAATGTTGATTGCGTTGTGCGAAATACATTTTCTTTTACATCTTTTCTCTTTGTAATGTTCTTGAACAACAAGACATGAAATTCTTTGTTTTGTAACTGTTGTTCCATTGATGTAAAAAAATGTGCATACGTTTCAAACAATTGAAGCTGTAACATGAAACATCATGGTAATTATGTAATCTTATTGAGGACATATAAATTTAAAAGTAAAAGAACTAAATATGAAAGTTGTATCGTTGCTTTGTCATTTTCTGAGTTGCCATCTTTTATATGTAAAATGTACTACATCCCCACCTTTTTTGCAACTGTCACAACGACTCCAATTGTCCCAATTGGGTAGGAAGCTGTATTTTCTGCAAATTGTTTAATTGTTGTGTCTGGTACAAAGTTGTACTCTTTGCAAACAAAAATAATTGTTTCTACAACACTGAATTTATCTAGTGATATAATATGATCACAGTCACCATGATCATAGTTAGTTTTTGGAAAAAATTTAAAATGTGCAATGGATAGTCCATTGCCAAATAAGATCTTTTGTTCATGTTTTTGAATAAGATACATGTAGGAACAATCAATGTAGCTGTCATCATTCCTTTTTCATCTGTCATGTCAGCACACAAAATTCTACGCGACTTATTTTTTTTTGTCCAGATATGTATTATATATGGCCGTTATGTCTCCAACAAAAACCTGTCCAGTTCTACGTCTGTTCAAGTCTTCAATGGATACTATAGTAGAAGCAGTATATCTAGGCCTACATACAAGGAATGCATAAAATAAGTAATGCAAGTTATAGTTTATATACCTTATAACTACACAATTTAAATGCATTGTATCAACTACATTTTTTTATATACATACTTTTTAAGTTGTTGTTGTGCTATGCTGGTTTCTTTGGTTGTGCTTTCTGTTGTTTCTTGTGAGCTGAAAATGATAATTGCATATGACATTTACATTAGAACTACATGATAGAAATACCAGGAAACATATTTATTTTCTAAAAATAATGGACAAATAATCTATATGTATTTACCTATGAATTTTTTGTTCTTATGTTGTTTGTGATGCTTCAGTGCCAATACTTCCTTCACTTGTATAGCTTCTCCTAGTTTAAAGATTTGAACATTTAGCATGCAAAAGGAAAGTATATATAATATATATTTTTATTTTTTTTCATATCAATATACACCTTGCATATTTACATTCTTTTTTTGGTATGGAGGTATGTAGATAAACTATGCAATACGTATGAGCATATAGTATATTATACACTACATGAATGTTGATTGAGATGCATGATAAAATTGCTTCGTGATATGCCTTGCAAGTTTGAAAATGAAAAGTAATGATGCATTGCTAAAGACTATGACAATATCAAATGTTTATTGAAAATATTTCTATATTTGATATTTTTAGAACATCAAACAAACAATTATGGTGAATTGGATACGTGATTTCCCAAGGATATAAAAGGAACTAAGGACTTTTCATAGGAAAATGGCGTAGATATTATTCTTTGGTATAATATCAAAGATTGAACAATACACATGATATTAGATATATACATAGATGGTTACATAATGTAAGTTCATTGTGGAAAAATATAAAATATTGAAACTATTGCAAGGAATAAGTTTATATTACCAATTACTATTGAATAGTATAGATGTTCACCAAAGTGACTATATAGAGAATTCAATCAACGTGCATTTACATTCTTGTGTCTAATATCATTATATCTAATGTAGGTGGTGGTTGTTAATTGTAATTGCAAAGGCAAGGYTAATCAACTTCTTAAGACAAGAGAATGMATAGTATTTTGCAAGATTAAAAAGATTGTTTTTACAATGGGAAGGGATATGTTACATCAAAATGAGAATAATGGAATTTAATAATAAACTATTATTGTAAAAATATGAAAGCAAAGGAAGATTAGAGGATAATTTATTAAGATAAAAGTGATTCAAACATTAAACTAAATTTTATTAAAGGAAAATTGATCAAATGACTATGCTTTTGATACTTTAAGTTAGTCTTGCTCCTCCTCATTATGATGAGGGTTATTATTAGATAGCACAAGACAAATAAGATGGAAGCCAAGAGGATTTTTAAGTTATTTTCAAATTCTTATCACATAAAGAGCATGACCAAGCAAGGAAGAACTGAGTTGACTTGTTGATGCTTTTGAAGCAAAATCAATAGAAGAGCAAGAACACCACAAATTTCTTTGCATTTGTGCTTGTTTGCATTAGACAATTTATAGTGGTTAAGTTGACATAGTACATAGAAGCATTGATGAATACAGTATAATAGAAAACATCAGTAAACATAGTATAATATACATATAATATAGAAAACATAATACAAGAACATGATCATATCTTTGGGACATTGATACTTATTATGTGATAAGTGTGGCTAAATATTGTCTATATCCATATTTTCTAAATGTCAAAAAAGGTTTGATAAATGTGTTCTGTTTATGGAAAATTTTAGTTAGGGATATGTTTTCAATGCCTATCGAGATAAATTTTAAATTAATATTTTAAATATATATGTACTAGCATAAAGTGGCTAAGATAAATGCTATTCAAGAGCAATAGCAAGGAATGCCCTAGTAAGGACTTCAACAGACTTCGAAATTGTCAAATTTGAAAGTCATTGCATTTGCACTTGATCCAAATATGCAACTATCGTCAATGTTATGTAGAGTGATCTTGATCTAAAAGGTTATAAATTCCTAGTTCCCTTTTTCAAAACATGTCTAAGTGGCTCAAAAGAACAATACAATTGAAAAATTTATGAACATGAAAACATGCTAAATCTAGTGTATATATTAGTTGTTGAATTCTCTTAGTCATAAGAAAAGAAATCACATGTAAGTTGTTTAAGGACTTCAAAAATATGAAGAGAAGATGGAAATGAGAAAAAGCATTAGAAATTTACATATTGACATCACTTATCTTGCCTGTTTATCTTATTGATTAGGAATATTGTTTTTCCTTCCTTATCACCAGGATAATTTTAATCTTATCGTAAAACAAATGTATAGTCAAAGGTATTGTACCTAGTCAGAAAGAATGAGGTCAAATCCTAACCAGAGCGTGAAGAATAGACATGTAGAAGAGGACACGGAGAATGCTTTGGTCATAAGTTTATGTTTCATATATCAAATGCAAGATAGTTCTTAGGTTCAAATAAGGATACTAGTGGGGTAAATGATTATGTGCAATGTAGTTACAAAGCATATAGTTTACAAGAAAATTCCCAATGCTATGTATCCATGGAAGTGTTGTCATTGGAGGTTCAGTTTCAAACATGCAAATCTTGTTTGCATTGCGAAGAAATTGTTGATTCACAATCAATGCCATCATTTATTTTTTCCCATTTGCACTACTTATTTGTAGAATGGTTGTGACAACATTCCTTATAATAAATTAAGGCAATAATAATTGTATTGGTAGTAATATGCAAACAATTGTAGCAATTTCAATTTTCAATATTCCTTGGTTATCCAATTGAGATAACTGAATTATAAATAAAGTCAAGAATGAAAATTCCAACAATCAGGTTAAGGATATAATTGCAGTTGATTTAGGATACAAGTAATTATTTGTTGCAATGCAAACAAAGAAAGCACAATTCATTCTCTAGTCTTGTCATATGAATGAAGAGATTAAGTAGAACCTACTTTAAGTAGTTCAAGATTTTCATTTTTCTTTTCATTTTACATTGAAAATTAATTATCTACTATAGTTAGCATAGAGCATATTTCAATTCCATGCATTCACATTCGTATAGTAGTGACATATATATGTATATCATTTTATATAACGAAGACATTTCCTTTACTATTGTTGTGAACATACCTTCTAGAACATTGTTGCCTTTGCTGAGTTTCTTCTTCTGTTACACCTATGTTGCTTTCTTCTTCAACTAATCTATACATGATAATTATAATTTTTGTTAGCAATGGATAAAATGAAATGTAGAACAAAAGAAACTACTGTGTAAAAACAATGCGCAACATATAATATTAACAAAGAATAACTAAAATGTAAAACAACAAAATATAAGTAAAGTTAGAAACAAGTACCTTTCCATTTCTTGTGCCATGTTTTCTTTTGTTTGTGTGTTTTTTATAATGTTGATAGTTGTTTTAATATATTATGCACTAAATAAAGTAGTTAGCTATGCAAATGAATTCTAGTAAAATGCAATGGAAAGTCTTTTTTATTTTTTGAGACAATAACTTGTAGAGTATACCAACTTGTCGACATGCGAGACATAATTTGTTGATTCAGTACAAAAAAAAACAAAAAATATGTGAATATGGACATATGCTTTACACAATAGACAATCAGGAAAAGGAAACTTGTAAATATGTAGGAAGCATATGGAAATATGCTAATGTGTAATATTATTTACATGTATGTCAAAATTCAAGTACTAAACAAAGGGTATCGTGATCAGTCCAATATGTATCTAATATGAATATCTTGTATTGTAGATTGGCTATGCTTGACCATATATGATCAATAAATGGTTTTTGCAAATGTTTTTTTGTGTCCAAGAGGAAATGGAGATTGTATCTGGCCATGTAGCTTTCCAATTTTTTTGTTTTTTCATTGCTTTGTAGCATGTCAATATTGAAGTCTCCTAGAATGATAATGACTTTTCTTGGATGTAAAGTATATAATGCTTTTGTAATTATGCTTATTATGTTGGTCAAAGTTGCATGTGGACTGGCATAGACGTTGAGTATTGCAATTTGCAATCTATGAACGATTATGTTTGCTAGCATAGCTTCTACATTATGTTCTTCAAAATGTCTATGTTCTAAAAGTGTTATATGTTTTTTGACCAATATCATAACTCCATGTTTAATGCAATTTGATATGCAAATGAAGTTTGGAAAGTGTTCATTGTTCATGGAAAGTGTCATGTATGTTTCTTGTAGGCACCAAATATTAGATTGCATTGTTTCATAATCATTGCATATGTCAATAATATGTGCATGTAAGATGTGTGTGTTTATTGAAATAATTGAGATGGATGATTCTGAGTGTATGGAGTGATAATCATATTCTAGATTCCATTTTGCACTACTTCGTAAACATTGCATCTCGATATCGAATTTTTGTTTGACTTTGAAGTTATTATTCGTAAGAGGATTTAAAAAATACAATGATTCTATGTTTCTTACACAAGATAAAGCTGTGTAGACTAATCCATGTATTCGTATTCCAGTAGGGTCAAATGCAACATTGTCTAGGGTTAAACCTTGTGATCTATGTATTGTACGTGCACAAGCAAGTTGGATTGGAATTTTTTTTTCTGATTTTTAGTTGAGATGTCTTTGTTGTCAGTGACATTGTTTTTTCTATTCGTAGTATAGGTATCCAATCTTGGGAAATCCCTGGCTTATATAGATAAGATATCTTGTTTGCTTGTCGATGTCCAATATTTGAATCATAGAACTTAATCCATATTACATCAACTTTATTTGTTTTGGTATATGCCTTGATTATTCCATCTGCACCATTTACCAAGCCATCTTGTGAATCATAGTTGCAAGCATATATTTAAGCTAACATGTTTAATTTTATGACAAGTTCTGAGGGAAAAGTAGCCATATGTTGATGGTATGACACATTGCCATGGTTCTCTTCTTCCTCATCAACCGCCTTAATTGAAATTTCATTTACGGGTATGAGCAATAACATATGCTTGTTATGCCTGGCAACATCTTTGTTTTTGTAAAACAGATAAGGAAATGTTGGGTCATTTGGTGCGATGGAATTTCTATTCAGATATGCCAAATCATCACTTGTTTGGTTGTTTGTGCGCATCCTATTCAAAATCGCGATGAATTTTTCATCTGTTTGGCGCATTGTAGTGTGTAATTCATAAGATTTTATATTATGTTTCCAAAAGTCATGTGTTATTGTTTGCATGTTCATTATAAGTTTTTCAAAAATCAGAGAGTCTTGTATGGGTTGTGCTTGATAAAGATCACCACAAAATATCATATCAATGTTTACAAAGTATTTGGTTTGTACATGTTTTATGTTTCTTAGTCGATTGTCAATGGATTATAAGAATCGACTTCCAATCAAAGAAGCTTCATCTATGAAAACAAGTTGCATTTCTTGGTAAAGTTTTGATAAGGTGTCTAACATTTCTTTGCTAAGTGGAAGAAAATGTGACTTGTTGAAGGGCATTAGTAATGCGGAGTGGATTGTTGTTCCACCTGCATTATATGCTTCCTTACTTGTATATGCCAATATCAAACCCTTAGGTTTCAAAGGATCATTTGTATTATATGCATCATAGATTCATATAAGCCTTTGGAATATCACCTTTGTTGTAAATGTTTTTCCTGTTCCTGCTCCACCTGTAAGGAACAAGTACAATGGCGTGTGCATGTCACTACGTTTTTTGTATGTAATGTCTTTGACAATTGGTTGTTGTTCTCTATTTAACATTCTTCTAATTTTGTAATACTCTTCATTCCCTATGAAAAATGGGTGGTTTTTGACTTGGAATCCAAGGTTAATGGATCTCTTCATATTGGTTTCTTGAGGACATTGCAAGTCTATTGCTAAATCATATTCTTCAGAATGGAATATAGTTGTCTCTTATTTTGTCATTGTACCATCAATATCCATAGGGATACTATCTAGTTGTTCGATTGCATTTTCAAGGTCACCCCATGTTGGATTGATATTGTATGTAAATTTATCTTCATTTATTTGTATTGTACTTTCATAGAATCTATATGCATCTTTCCATGTTGGTAAGTTATGTTTCAATGTATCTTCACTTTCTTCAAATGGAACATATAACAATAGTTTCTCTCTACAAAAATTTTCATAGTCAATGTGTCTGTTGTATTTAACAAATCGTATTACATTTGTTTTTTTCCTTTTTGATATGCGTGTGCCATTTTTCTTGTACTCAGATACAAATTCTGCAAGACAAATATGCTTAATATCATGTGAACGTTCAATGTAGTAATAAATAATAGAATGGCACATAACATCTTCTAAATTGTCGGGTTCTTGTTTTAACAACGATGGTGGCTTAAGCATAAATGTTCGTTCATCAACTGGCGATGTGTTTATAAATATATACTCTCTTGAACTACAATTAAGTGGCAGAGAGAGTGCAATATGAACTTCTTGGTGAGCCAACATTTGTTGAAGATTAAGTAATATATTTCCAAGTGTACGTATTTTTAGAAAGTAATGGATGTGCTCATTTAACCATAGACAATATATCAATATTGTCACCCAACCATAGGCCAAAGCCACCCTTGAGCACCTTAACCTTGACATAGAATCATTCCTGAAGCAAACCCTAGGCTAGATAGCCAAACAAGATATCACACCTCTCTCCAGGGATAGCACACCAAGCAAGAATAACCAAGACTGATTAGAGAGTCCAACCCAGAGAGAGATCGAAAATACAAAATGTGGAACTGGCGACAACAACTCCTCCCAAGACTTGCGCACAAAATGATCAACTGCAGTGTGCACAAGTGTACTTCTACAGTTGTGAGAATACTGGTCAGAATGAAGAATTGCCTCCTATATTTATACTATTTTTGCTAGACTACCTAGGCCGACTTCTCATTCTGGGTGCTAAGTAAGTATATAGTATATAACATTTCCTTTAACCGACTTCTTCTCTTGGAGGCTAATAACCTAATACAAATCATTCTCTTGAGCCGACTTGTCTTCTAGGGTTCTTAACGATTTATTTAGGGTTTCTTCTTGCTTCCCAGAATATTCTATTCTCGTGAGGTTTACACGTGGAGGTAAATACCTCCCGTAACTACCATAATATCAACACTCCCTCCTAGCTAGGGAGGTATTAAATCCCTCCTAGATAGGGAGGTATTGAAGGCAATGGTCTTGAGCACAAACATACCATTGAATCGGTAGCATCATCATAGTCGTACATACTATCTCATGATTAGATCACGAACACCATCATCACTATCAATGTCATCTGACAACATCAACTGCATCATCTCTTGAAACCATACTCCATATGAGTAATCAGACATGATGCTGAATAAGTCACTTACTTCATGGAGTGATACAAAATCCATTCTTCTAATCCGGACATATGTCCTAGAGGAATATATGTTCTGGACCATTTTCCATCTGGAGAATCTCTGTCCATCAGTACACTGATTATCCATCTAGTTGAGAATCATTTTCAACACTACTGATATTCTACATGGCAATAAAAAAAATGTCATTCAATAGAACACAACTGTGTATATCCATAGTAGTACACAATTACAATCCAATGGTACACTACCACACTAAGTAGCACATAGTTACTTGATCTATGACATATAGTCACAATTAGTGGAACACATCTACCACAATAGCATACATCTACTGTCCAGAGACATACAGTCTCCATAACAATCATATCATCTGATATCAACCTGCACATAAAACAATGTTATGATATAAACTGAATCATCTGGGCCATTCTTCTTCTCACATCTGTGAGATATGGAAGAGCATCTTCCCTAAGAAGGTAAAACATCAATGATGATCTACCTGAACTATTCTTCTCAAGAAAGGAAGAATAATTGTCCTGATTTCTGAGCCTAGACCATTCACCTATCTGGGCCATTCCTCCGACACTAAACAAAGTGCAACCTGGAGAGAATGAGTCTATCCTAGGGAATGCCTGTTCCTGATTGCTAAATCTAGACCATTCACCTATCTGGTCCATTCCTCTGAAACTAAATAGAGTGAAACCTGGAGAGAATGAATCTGCCCTAGGGAATGATTGTTTGGACCATTTCCTAAGGAAATGACTGTCCTACACCAACCTCCAAAATAGACCATTCTTCGAAACTGCTCACAACTGTGAGCTTCAAAAGAATGACTGTCCGACGAGGTAGACCATTCTTCTTGACCACTACTGAGAGTGCCCGTCAAGAAGAAAGACTATCCTAGACCATTCCCCCACACTGTACATAAGAGGAATCACTATCTATGGTACATCAACAATCCATCGAACCATTTTCATTACAAAAATGACCGTTTGATCTGGACCATTTTTTGAACTGGAAAATGCCTTTCCGTAATAAATATCAAACCACTTTCCGAACTAGAAAGGAACTGCTCATCCTGGACCATTTTTCAAACTGAAAAATGACCGTCCATAAATCAATAACATATCAATGCTCCCTTCCAACTTGGGAGTCATCTCTTCCCTTTTCAATAAGGAAGTCGTCTTTACGAGCTCCAACTTGTTTCTTGAGTATGCAAACTCTTTCATCTTGGATAGAGGCTTTACCAAAATATCTGCTTATCTGCTCATCTGTGGAGATATATTAGAGAACCACTTCTCCTTTCTAGACCTCATCAAAAAGAATGTAATGCTTGATCTCGATGTACTTCAGTTTTTCTGGAACATTGGTTTTCTCTTGAAGTCTTCATATAGCTCTGATCATTATAGTATATCATAGTTGGATTCATCTCTTTTGTTTCCTACTAGTTCACAACATCGCGGAAAGGGTCAAACTGGAGCATATCCAAGTGGTACTTATTTTGATATCATGAGAGTTTTTCATGGATTGGAAATCCATCATCCTGGAGTTCATTCTGATACAATATCTCGGTTATAGAAAGTCTTCACCATGCTTCTGCTGTGCATTGGAGGTTCTCCACCAAGTTGTCTTTTTCCATCTGCATACAAGGGTCTCTTTCTGGTATACCTCAAAACCTTGAGGTTGCTCTACATACACTCTTTGTTCAATTGTTCTGGAGAATAGTCTTTGCATTCATCTGATGTAAACTCCAACCCATGGATATTGAGGATGATATAATGGCTTATGTAGAGGTATGTTCGGTTTATTGGAACAWGCAATCATCATAGTCTTCTCCCTCCATCTGGGAGAACCTATAGTTCTGTATCTTGCAATGCTTACATTCATAAGTCTTCCATACATTGTTCTTCATCACAACTTTAATTTCCTCTKCTTGATTGCTTTTAGTGAGTTCATATCAGGCTGGTAATCTTGTGATTCTCGATACAATGATCGGTTGTTCTGGCTTTTCTTTCTCTCTTGGAATCTTCATGTTCTTCCTTATGTTTTTGTTTAGCTCTTGGGTTCATGGAGTTTTCTATAGATTCCATGCCCTGAAGATTCCAACTTCTTTCTTTCATCATAGGATCATGGATGTGGATGGACAACCAAGGATATTTTAAGGCTTCTTTTCGAAGAAGACTTCTTCTAAAGTCACACTTGAACACATGYTGTTTTTCATGGTTTCTACCATGAATAGATACTTTATCATCTTCAATGGATCATMTTATTTAGGATTATCTCCCTCCTAATCCTTGCTTCGTGCATGAATGCATMTTCTTTTGGAATTATGTAATCAACTTCCTCTGACTAAGAGAKCCCACTCTTCCGTCTTCATCCTTGTTGTCTTTTGCMAAGTGTCATAAGTCTTTTTCCAATTTCCTCTTGATTGCTGACTTCTTTCTGTCTTTACTTCTTCTAGGTTTCTTCAAGATTGATTCTAATTTCGGCTTATCTTGCAGTTGTTACTTATGTAATAACTTCCACATGAATTGTTACTAGGGGTTGTTGATGTACTTCATCCTTTCATGTGTATTGTATGAATTGTAGTCATTGTGATAGCAATCCTTATCTTGTTGTTCTTCCATAGGTATAGTTTCTCTTTGAACATATTATCTTCTAAGAAATAAATATGTAAGATATGTACATAAACTATGTAAACATGGTATGTACATGAATTATGAGTGTTGTACATGATAAGTCAACTGAGAGCGGGGGGGCGGGGGGTGAATCAGTTGTATAAAATTTCTTATATTTTTTAAGAAGATTACTTATTAATCAATAAATCATGCCTTTAATATTTAACTTGCAGTAATGCATTTAACCAATAAATATACAATCACATAAATGAAACAATGATTTTTCATAAGGAAACCCAAAAGGGAAAAAACCTCTTCTTCTTATGAATGAAAGGCAAGCTCCAACTCCTCTTTACATTCTTATTTTATCTGAGCTACAACCGAGATGAGGCTGCTACCTCTGTTTCTTCAGCACCTACTGAATGGAAGCTACAACTCCCAAATGTACAAGCACCAACTTGTACATGAGACTTTTACAGTCTCCCCTTGCTCCTCCCTACCACCTTGGAATCCTTCTCTGTCACTAAGAACCTGCAAACCAACTCTTTATCTTTTCTGGCAAAGGATTCATCATTCAAGTCCTCTCTGTTTATATAATCATATCAAAATCCATTCTTCTCCCTTTGATCTCTGCTATATCTTCATCATTTCTTCTCACTGTCCCTGTATGATTTTATTTCGGTTTTATATTCATTTACTGAAATGAATTTTACCTTAGAGCTATGGCTGTACCATTAATTCCATACACACCAACATTCCTCTCACCAAATTTCACTTATTTCTACCTTGTACATCCAGAGCATACACTCGAACCCTCAGGCTTTGAAGATTCAGTTACAATAACTGAATAACTATCTTACAATGATTATTATTGGCCAAGGCATCTAGAAGAACAACAACCACACAATCAGTTTACGTATTTAATCCGCACCGTTCGATGTAGAAGATGGGTCTTGTGCTTACTCCGTATGGCCATTAGCTGTGACCACGGGCCTTTACTAAAAGGCGCTTTCACGATTCACATATCAACAATCCTGAGGTGAAGACATCTTGTCTCTTCATGTTGCGATCTCTGAAAAGGAGCTTTAACTTGGTGCTAGCTCCTCCTTCTCACATGACCAATGGCGGTGACTACAACCTATACAAAAAGGTATTTCGACGTTTCACATTTCAATGTTTCAACATTTCACATTTTTGCATTTCGACTTTTAGTGTTTCAGAATTTCGACGTTTTCGCATTTCGGCTTTTAGTGTTTCAGAATTTCGACGTTTTCGCATTTCGACATTTCGATGTTTCACATTTCGGTATTTCGGCTTTTAGCGTTTCAGCATTTCGACATTTTCACATTTCAACGTTTATGTGATGACATGTTTCGACACTCCAAGTCGCGATCCCCGAAATGATCCGACGTTTCACATTTCGATGTTTCGACATTTCTCATTCCAGCATTTTGGCTTTTAGCGTTTCGACATTTCGGCATTTCTGTGATGAAATGTTTCGACACTCCAAGTCACGATCCCCGAAATGATCTGACGTTTCACATTTCGGTATGTCGAGAGACATGCTGATCTCCAAATTAGGAACCACCGTGCCTGTGAAAACTGATCCACAGTGCCTGTGCAAATTGACCAACAAACTCCCCCTTTGGCATTTTAAAGTTTGACATTAATGACAAAACCAAGCCCTGTGCAAATTGTGCAAACTTCCCTACTATGTAAACTGCAAGCCCTGCCAACAAGCTCCCCCTTTGGCATTGATGGAAAACTTTAAATCTCTTCTCCCCCTTTTGACATCTATGGAAAATGAATCAACCATACTCCCCTTGAGCAAAGAAAATCACTTGCAAAGATGTATCATTTCAGAAACAACTCCCCCTATCAATAATAGTCAATAAACCTGTACAATCTGATTTTATAATGAAGCCCGTGCAATATTTGAGAATGAAATGAAATTACAGAGGGTAAACCCCCAACTGATCCCTGAGACTTTCAAATTGCATTTTAGATAAAGGTTTAGTAA
>JZKD02S1674940.1:388456-415816 GCA_000966675.3 Picea glauca
GGCTTCGAAGATTCAGTTACAATAACTGAATAACTATCTTACAATGATTATTATTGGCCAAGGCATCTAGAAGAACAACAACCACACGATCAATTTAAGTATTTAATCCGCACCGTTCGATGTAGAAGATGGGTCTCGTGCTTACTCCATATGCCCATTGGCTGTGACCACGGGCCTTTACCAAAAGGCGCTTTCACGATTCACATATCGACAATCCTAAGGTGAAGACATCTCGTCTCTTCATGTTGCGATCTCCGAAAATGAGCTTTAACTTGGTGCTAGCTCCTCCTTCTCACATGACCAATGGTGGTGACTACAACTTATACAAAAAGGTATTTTGACATTTTGCATTTTGATGTTTCAACATTTCACATTTCGGCATTTCATCTTTTAGCGTTTCAGCATTTCTGCGTTTTCGCATTTTGACATTTCGATGTTTCACATTTCAATATTTCGGCTTTTAGCGTTTCAACATTTCGGCATTTTCGCATGTCGACATTTCAGCATTTCGGTGATGAAATGTTTCGACACTCCAAGTCGCGATCCCCGAAATGATCTGACGTTTCGCATTTCGACGTTTCAACATTTCTCATTTTGGCATTTCGGCTTTTAGCGTTTCAGCATTTCATCGTTTTCGCATTTCGACATTTCGGCGTTTCTGTGATGAAATGTTTCAACACTCCAAGTCCCGATCCCTGAAATGATCTGACATTTCTCATTTCGGTATGTTGAGAGACATGCTGATCTCCAAATTAGGAACCATCGTGCCTATGAAAATTGATCCACGGTGCCTGTGCAGATTGACCAACAAACTCCCCCTTTGGCATTTTAAAGTTTGACATTAATGACAAAACCAAGCCCTGTGCAAACTGCCCTACTGTGTAAACTGCCCTGTGCAAATTGCAAGCCCTGCCAACAATGAGGAATATTGTTACCTTGTCTTAGAAGAAGAAGTCTATTTTATCCTGCTTGGACTTCTTTGGAGGTTCCCTTTCTTTGGAAAATGATGCTTTATGTGTTTCCTTCCTTCTCTTTAGCTCGAGACAATGATTCTTGTAGTGACCATATTTTCGACAATTGAAGCATTGTATTTTTGACATATCTTTTTGTTGATTTGGTTTCTTCCTTGAGCCAAACTTCTTTTTATTCCTGAAATTCTTGAACCTTGTTGTGAAGGCTTGATCATCGTATTTCTTTTGGGTTTTCTCTTTTTCACTGATCCTTGATTTTTCTTGTGCACAACAAGTCCAAAGTTCTTCAAATGTGGGATACTCCTTCCTTGTGTTCATGCTTGTGACAAATGCATCCCATGTCTTGGGAATACCATTGAGTACTATATTCACCAGTTCCTTCTCTGAAATGATCTCTTCAATGGCTTGTAGTTGATCTCTCAACTGAGATATTCTCACAAAGTATGATGTTATACTGTCACTAAACTTCTCCATAACTGCAACTTTCTGAGGTTCCTTCTCTTTTCCTTCTTCAAACTCTGGTTCCATAATATTTCCCTTCAAGATATCCAACACTTTATTCTTGGCAAGGATGAGATCAATCCTTGTCTTCCATGCTCTGAAGTTAGAATACCCTTCTAACTTGTTTTCTAACTTCATAGAGTAAGTCATAATTGCTTTGACTTGGTAAACCCTTGATTTTGACCAAAAATAAAACTTGACGTCTTGTCTTGCTGAGAGTACCAAGAGATGCACTAGGTTAGGGTGCATTAGTCTATCCAGAAATGAGGTCAATATCTTCACTTAAGGTGCCTCAATGAGAGGATTAGGGTTTTGTTGCTGCAACAAGGATTGGATGCAACTGTAACTTCAACTGAGCAAATCCTCTCAATCTATCTTCCAATGGTTATACTGTCCGAAGATAGAGTGGTCCCATAGCTTGTTAGAAAGTAATGGATGTGCTCATTTAACCATAGACAATATAGCAATATTGTCACCCAACCATAGGCCGAATCCACCCCCGAGCACCTTAACCTTGACAAAGAATCCTTCCGGAAGAAAACCCTAGCCTAGATAGCCAAACAAGATAGCACACCTCTCTCAGAGAGTCCAACCCAGAGAGAGACCGAAAATACAGAATGCAGAACTGGCGACAACAACTCCTCCCAAGACTTGCACACAAACTAGTCAACTGCAGTGCACACAAGTGTACTTCTACAATTGTGAGAATACTGGCCAGAATGAAGATTGGCCTCCTATATTTATACTATTTCTGCTAGACTGTCTGGGTTGACTTCTCATTCTGGGTGCTAATTACTTAGTATATAAAATTTCCTTTAGTCGACTTCTTCTCTTGGAGGCTAATAACCTAATACAAATCATTCTCTTGAGCCGACTTGTCTTCTAGGGTTCTTAACCATTTATTTAGGGTTTCTTCTTGCTTCCTAGAATATTCTATTCTCGTCAGGTTTACACGTGGAGGTAAATATCTCCCACAACTACCATAATATCAACACGCATCATTTGCATAGCATCAATGTTACTTATTTCATGTTCTTTGCGTATTCTTCGAAATGCATTTGTCATAGTTTTGTCAACTTTGGTCATGTATGAAGTGAAATATGATGCTGCAACATAAGCATTAAGCACATACTGTGCATCTGTATTTTCACTCCCATAAATTTGGCATTTCCTTTGCAAAACTATTGTTCCAAATACGTGAAGGTTTTCGTTCTAGGAAAATTGTTGGTTGCTTTATTGTACATTGTATTAATTGTATGTATTCATCTTCTGTCAGTTCAATCTCCATCAAGAAGTCTTCAAATCTTGTTAAGCAATCATAATTTTTTCCTTCCATAAATGTTAATAGAGACTTCGACTTCTCATTGAGTGCTTTGTCAACTAAATTAATTGGTTCAAGGACTGTTGTCCTTTTTCGTTGGAAACATAGGGAAATTATATCTACAATGTGAATTCTTCCACTTCCTACAACTTCTTGTATGGCAATTCTTATGTATTTTGGCAATATCTAGATCCAAATGATCCGTGTTACAAGTTATGTATTTGTCCAGGAAATTTTCAATTTCTAAGTTTCTATTCTTTCCATATATTTGAGCGTCTTCTATCCATAACAATCCATGTTCATGTTCACTTCCTCTATTTTGGAACTTTGTTACAAAGTAATAGTATAACATTTTTCCAAAGAACATTTCATCATGACATATCAATTGTTTTATAACATTGATTCCCTGTCTTAGTAATAACTACATGTGACTGGGTCTTTTCTTATGAGGTAATCAATTTCGTCATCTTCTAATGTTTCAATTTTCTTTCTCTTTTTTATATTCTTATACAACTTGGTTAATGTTGTCACGGATTCCATCGATGCTCTGCACTTGTAAATGCGACGAAAAAAGTTGGAGGCCCCAACTGTCGTATCATTGAAAAAATATTTTTCTTCATATGTTGCAAGTAATCAGGAGAAATGTGAACGTTCTTGAAATCTATGTATCCAATATCAGATTTCAATATTTTTTCTAAGTTTGGTTTGTACTTAACATCTCTTGCTAATAACTTTATCCCTTTAAACTGTCCTTTTCTTATTCGTATCCATATGTGAGAGAACACTTTGTCAATCATTATTCACACCGTTAATTTGAAAAACAAATTTGTTGTGTGATATGAGAAATCACGACTTGCATGTAGCAACTCCCATTGCACTATTTTTTGATAGTTGAATCTCTTTGTAATGTCATCATCATGTGGATTTCCATAGAATAATGTTGGAAAGTTCATTTCTTCTGCATATTTATCCTTGAAAATCCCAAGTGGATGTTTTCCTTCAGCTGGTGCAAGTTCAATGATCTTGTCTTACAAATAATGGATGCATTGTGATTATGTGAATCCATGTATTAGCGTCTCTATAGGTATTTCACTTTCTGATTCATTATCTGTATCACTTTCATAATTAGTATGTGTAGTTTCCATGGATTTATCATTGTCTTGTTCTAGAACATGGATCTAATCCTTATTTATAGAAATGTTTTCATTCTTATATAAAGTTCCAGAACATAATTCTTTCAATGCTTTGATGACAATGTGTACACGTACTTTTCCTGTCTGATATGCATTTTTGTATTACAATCACTTTTTCAATGCAACTGCGATTGTTGTTGTTTCATTCACAAAATGTGGCAATGCTTTTTGCACAATATCAATATGGACAGGTACATTGATAATTGATCTAGTCAAGTCCATTCATGATCATTTATAACCCCAATGTCTAATTTGTGCAAATGCAATTCTCAATGATACAAGTCTCTCTTCAAGTTCTGAAAGTGTACTTGTAATCGGTAACGACACATTACATCTTATCTGTTCAGGTGTTGCAAACTTTGGCAATTTTCCATTTTGAAGTGCTCTTTTGCAAGAAACACATACATTTTTACTTGAAAACGACCTGTCATTTGATGTTAGGTTTAGATAATATTTTTCCAAGTCATGCGTAAGAAACTTAATGGTCTTTGCAAAATGAAATTCTTCACATATTTCACATTTGTTGCTAGGTGTGTCATGAATTTGTTCCCAATAAATTTGCTTTTCATCTTTATTTTTCATGTGGAAATATTTGGTAGTTGACCTTTCTTTTTTGTTTCCATTGCTACGTGCTATTTGTTTCAATCCATGATATGCCATTTTTCTTCTTTGACTAGGAGGTGTTTTTGCATTGAGAAAATATGTAAAATGTCCATCTACATCTCTATCTGTGCCATGTTCAGTAGAGAATGTGTTAATGCATTTGTTTTTTGCTTGTACCATTTTTTTAAATTTGTGATAAGTGAGCCTACACTTTTTAGTTGGACTTGTTTTTGCTTGATAACAATTTATCTGAAACTTGTCATTACTATTTGTCAATGTCAATGTTTTATTACTATGAACATGGTGTATATGTTGATGTTTTTCTAGTACATGTTCAGGTAGCAATATGCCTTTGCTTCTACGTTTTGCACTTAGAATTTCATTAACCATAGGGTAATCAATCCTATGTTTTTTGTTTGGCCTTATTGTAATATGATCACAATTTACAATGCATTCATGTTCACATCGTTCTTTTAGTAGTGGTTCATAGTGAATGCGTGATGCATTTGTTTCAAATGACATAACATCAAATGTTATGTCAGATTTTGAACTGGAAAAATAGAAGTTGACAATTCTATTAGTAAAGCAAGACCACACTCGGATATTTACTTTGAATATGATCGATATCCATTGCAAACAAAATGGTCCACCCTCTACCTTCCTTTTTTCATAGGACATTGCCATATTTACGAGATACCTTTTCCAATTGCTAGTCATTGTCATATTCTGTATGGTATCACCAACTAGGTGTTGTTTCAAGCAATGAAATGCATTTTGATCACCACTCATAATTGCATTGCAAAAAGATTGACAACATAAAGTCTTAAAGAATGCACATCAAAGTTTGTTGCCACCAAGTAGCAAATTGCACTAAAAATACTGTCCCCGCAATTATATGTACTAGTTGTTGCTCTGTTCAATCCATGACGATGCATATCATGCATAATACATTTCCAATGGCATTCAATATCTTTGCACATTAGCGATAAGAAAATATTAGTTTCTTCAAAAGTGCAGCTGGGCATTTTTTTGCAAATCAATGGTTCATAGTGACCATTAATAGGATTTGCATCATGAAACAAAATGCAATATTGTTTTGTATTTTCATCTTTATTAAATAGAAAATATCTTGTTTTCTTTGTTAAGAACCAAATTCGAATTGATACATTTAACCACTTGGCTATCCATCGTATGAAAAATGTATCTCCCCATAGGCCTCTTTCAGTTTGATTCAAATTTGTAGATGCAAAAAATCGCATTTTGTGAAGGTATGTCTCAATGTCATGAATTCCATGCAATTGGTACAAAAAATCAGATGCTATTTCATATTGATATGACTGTAATGCCTCTACATCACCATTGTTTAAACAAAATAAGAAGTGATCTATTATTCCATTTTGTAATTCAATCGATGAATAACGAAAATGTAATAGGACTTGAAATGCATCAAACAAGCAATCTCCCAGAGTATAGGAGAATGCATGTAATATGAAAAGACCATTGGTATTCAACACATGTTCGATGCTATTATGTATAATGAAACACTCTTTCATTTGGTAGCTTTCAATGTCTATTATTTTTTCCATTTTCGTAATTTATGGTACTCAAATTATTCCTAAGTTAAGTTTATGGCATTACCTAACCAAAAATAAAAAAGGGAAATACAGTTTCAAAGGTGCATACCTTGATTTTTGTTTCCCTTAACTTCAACTTTTCTTTGTTACTATTGTGTGCTCTTGTAAAGAAAAACAATAATATTTTTTTAAGTTCATTTAATTCATATAACCATGGAAAGCATAATTRCAAACCTAGAAAAGGATAATCTGATATCAAGATAACATATTGACATCTTACATAAATTCCAAGCATTTAGATTATAAWATATATATAAAWTTTTTATGGAAAAATACTTGCCATCAAGACATATGAAATGCCCAAACTATAAGACTAACATTGCAAATACTTTCAAGAGTTGTGTGCAATTATAGAGTGATGAGACTAGCTTAACAAAAACACTTCGACACGAATTGCAAGATTCATGTACAATTATATAGGGATGAGGCTAAGTCAACAAAATCACTTCAATACAAATTGTAGTAGTACATATAGTGGAGTCAACTGGTCAATCAAAGCATTGCATTAAAAATTGTGGACTAAATTTGAGACAAAAATGGTGTTCATTCAAATCAAACTCTATAATGTTTCCAACACCTATTTAGAAATACATTAATTGGCTTTATGTTTCCACATATATCAACTTTTGAAAAAAGTTGAAAGATTTATTTTATAAAAAAATTATATATATATATATATATATAACAACCACACAAAATATATTAATATGTTAAAGTTTTTCACATATATAAAGTTTTTTAAAGATTTGAAAAATCATTTTCAATAAAACAAAATTCCACCCTAATTTAAATTTTATTTCCTTTCATGTCTCAATTAAACAACAAATTATGATAGGTTTTAATATATTTGCATGACTCGAGTAAACAACAAATTATGATACATTTGCAGATAAATTTTGATACCCATGGCTAAGAATCTATACAATGCAAGAGTAGATATATAATTTTCCAGAAAGCCCAGTTTTAAAATTTCACCCTAGCAACAATAATTTGGTATTCACCACAACCATTAAACTTTCTTGTTTTGTCTAACAAAGATAGAGCCTATTTTCTCATAGTGATTAGATACTCACCAAGGATTTATTCTAGCCAGCTAGAAATGTTTTGGAAAATATGGTACTTATAGTGTAGTCCAACAAAGCTTCTACACCACCTTGTAATACGCAAACTCTACAACTCTAAACTAAACTGTTGTTGACCAGTCATGCCCCAAATCTGCAAAAGGTTTTTAGAGCAAAAAATGTTTAATAACAACATTTCAAAATCGATGACCATAAAATGTAAGATACTTTTTTGAATTTTTAATATAAATCACCCTAATTTTCAACATCTACAAAATCACAAAATGAAATGAGAAGAAACTTATCACTGTATCACAAGTTTTACACCATCCAAACTAAGTGCTTAGTAATAAAGTTGCAAGCTATGAATCACATTATATGATATAGGTTAATATCCTCTCTTTACTGAGAGCAAGAGATGAACAACATGTGGGAGACTCTCATAGAAAAAGGAACTAGAAAATTTGGAAATAATATAGAAACTAGAAAATAAGTTTTTTTTATAATTTAAACTATAATAAGTTTATTTGGAAAATAGAAAATAAAAAACATATCATTTTAAAAAATCTTACATTTCTAAAATATCAAAACACCATTATGTGAAAATCATAATCATAATAAAACTTCAACCAATTATAATTTAACCACAACACCATAACCTTAAAAACATAATAATTATTAATAATATAATAATAATGATGATGATTGAGTACAAAATGAAAATTAGCCTTGGAGTATGGCCTAAAACTGCTTTTGCTTGGCTAAGAGCTCGTTTTCCTCGGACGTAAGGAATCGGGTTAACGACCCAAGACAGAAAGACATCTAGCAGGAGTGAAAGCCTGCCCCCTTACGAACCACCAATGGGTTATTTTAGGTGGCGTGGTTTTCCTAGAATTTTGACATTCTGAGTTATGATAGGTTTTCCCACTCTAGGAAAATAACAAAATGAAAATGCTAATTTTTTCAATCTTCCATATATCATTGTGATATGTGTTGTATAAACACTTTATCCTAATAAATAGTGAAGTATAAACACTAATACATTAATTTTGTCAACTGATTTAATAATAAATTAATTTATTGTAGTTCATTTTCATTGGAAAAGAAAAAAGAGTGGGAAAACAGATCAAAACATTATAGTTCATTTTCATTGGAAAATTAAAAAGAGTGAAAAACAAATCTAAACAACAACAAAAAAAATTCATTAAAGTGGAACGAATATAGCGTTTGGTGTGAAACATTTTGTCTCCAACTGTGGGTATTATTTCCATCGGATTGAGCTTTGAACACTCCTTCATTCAGGGTCTTCCATGCACACCAAGGAAACCTTAAGCAATCATCAAGTGTAAAACCGGGCATTTGATCCTTGTCTTAGTATGAACAAGTATCGCATGCAAGTGCACGAATTAAGAACATATACAATGATCATATATAATATGTATGCATTTCACTATATTAAAATATCATAATAATAAATTAATATGAAAGTATAATATGTGATAGAAGTACCTTGAAGGCATAGATGGCTCTATGATTTAAAAAGAGGAGTCTTTATTGAGTGCTAAGTTTAAATGTTTTTACTTCCTTTTTAGCGATCAATTTTTTTGAAATATGGGCATCAATAAAGTAGATACCTTTGTTATGTCTTTGGGAAGTTAGGAGTTTGTTTTTAATTCATTGAGATTGTATTTAGTTCCTTGAACATACATGCCTGAACAACATTTACATAATTTCTCTTCTCGTCTATTTTTAGTAGCTTTGCTACTTCTCGGGAAAAAAAGGTTCGAGTCTTATTATTATACTCATGAAATCCTAGAAACCCTAGAAAGAAGAACAGAACATTGTTTTCAACAATCAGACGATCTGATTTAAACCCCATAAACAAGGTGATTTCATGATTTGTAAGTGAATTCTCGGAAGCAACAATGGGCAAGGGTTTGGGAAGTGCCCATTTCTTATTAATATATATCAAAATTGGTATGAGTGAATCAATATTATTTCATAATCTTCATTTAGATTACTGACCAAATCTAATTATCATCACGATGATGATGAGAGAGAATTAATTAAGGTTGCTCAAAATCATAAGATCCTAAGAATCTTGATGATGTTGGTTGCTCCAAATACTGTGTGCACACTTGCAAACTTCTGAGGATTATTTAAACCTCTTATTTCGTTTAATGAGAGAATTGTGTATGTTCTCTATGTTTCGTATTTAGACAGTTTTTTTAATGTGAACTTGTATCTTTATAACAATTTCGTTGTGGAATATTCGATATCATGACTGAGAAGAGAGTAATTACACTTACAATTAGAATGAATTCACTCCATAAGAGTACCAGGGTATTCAAGAAAAGAGATCCTCCCCGAGATATTAAAATTAGTGCAATAGATTATGTTAAATGACGAAATTTGATTTAGGTATAGTTTATGTGTCATTTGTAAGAGGTTAAACTACAAGTCTCATGTAATTGATGTAATTAACGATATTAGTGAAATTAAAAAAAGAAATATATAAATTAAGAAAAAAACAAATTTATGTTTTAATGTAGGATTCAAATGATTAGCCACATGCTTATATAAATTATTAAGATTTTTGAATTAGTTATGATTATAAAAATTATATTCATTTAAGATTTTTGGACTAGTTGTAACTATATAAATTATATTCATTATTTAGTTAGGAAGGATTTTAGGATTTTTGTACTAGTTGTGATTATATAAATTATATTTATTATTTAGTTAATATTTTAGGATTGTATTTAATAGAAAGTATAACAATTTTTTCCATAACCTTTAAAATTACATTTAATTGACTACCAAGATATATTCCAATGTTGCCTGGAAATAAAGAACCCATTATGTATTGATATTTTTACATGCATTATGTCAAAAGTATTAGTGTTTGTAAACTCTACTTACAATGCTCCATGCAAATAGTTTCATGTGTTGTAAAATGTATCCCTTTGTTATTTTATCTTCAGAGTTGTCTAACTACTTTAAAGTTTGACTTTTTCACCATAAAATTTATAACTTATAACAAGAGAAAATATATAAAATAAAATCATAATCTTGACATATAAAATTTATACTTTTACCTTTACTTGCTATGTAAAGATGTAATGACAAAACAAAGTCTATAAATTGATGATTGTGAACTTATATAATGGCTCAAAAAGTTTATCGCACAATTTCGTAAAAAAATAGTTATAAAATTACGTATTAGGCATTTTTTCCCCATAAAGCATCAAGTAGCTGAGGGTATATTTACTCTGAAATCCAAGTATTCAAGTGTTGCTCTTCAATGTGAAGTTGAAAATTTAGAAAACACATGGCAAATTGATTTATATGAGTTTATGTTGGTGTAACTTGAAAAAAAAAAACATCAAGCATGCAAACATTGGTATATTTATTATGATGTATTCAATTAGGCAAGCTCTGGGCATCCACATATTCTTCTTCAATGTGACGACTGAACAAGGTTTTTGTAAGGTTTAGAATCTCAAAAGCAAGCTCAGGTTGGTCAGGAAAGCGATGAGAACCTGAGCCTGTCCGGACAGGCAAGCCAAGCCTGAGCAAGCGTTATCAGGTTAGAAAAGCACCCGAGCCCAAAAAAATCATGCATATTCAGCTCGGTCTGGAAAGTAAAAGAAGGCAAGCTCTCTTACAATCCTAATCACATAGTAATCTCACAGCTTGTCAAGGAAAATGGAAAGAGAGCTTCTCTTGTGGATACTCTCACCTTGGCAGAGTGTTATTTATTTTCTCAAGATACTAATTAAATGTCTTTAATATATTTCCTATTTGGATACTAATTTACTGTATTTAATAGGTTTATTGATTAGATACTAATTTACATGTCTGTAATAGAATTCTTGGATAAGTTATCAGAAACAACTTGAATCAATTCTTTTCTCTTCAGAATTGTAGAATGTTGGCCATTATTTGTTATCGAAAGCAAAACTTTAAATAATTTGATGTGATTTTTGTAATTCGGTTCATTTTTTTGCAGAAAAAACGAAAGAATTTGCGAGATGCAGATTTGTTATTTATGAAAAATTCCCATATTTTTTTATTAAATACTTTCCATGAACCTACCTTCTAAACTGACAAAATTTTTAACTGTTTTTCACAAAAATGTCTCATAATAATAGGCTAAGTTGGTTAATGGAACATATTGTACCTAAAAGGGGGATGGATAATGTATCCTCCCTTTAGTCAACAAATGTTTTCAATTGTTCCACGAAAGAATGGAAAAATGACATATTGTTCATGCGAAAGTTTTTATTTTAAATCTTCAATTGTTCCACGAAAGAATGAAAAAATGACATATTGTTCATGCAGAAGTTTTTAATTTAAATCTTCATAACAATTCCAATAGGCTATTCATCTGTTTATTGTATAATTTAAATGTTGAGGGAATTTTTTTTTTTCAATTCTATTGGCAGTGCTTTATAAAAATAAAAATCTACAATTTCCTCAACTTTGCGATCAACTGTTGTCATGATTCTACAAATATTTTAATTTTATACAAGCAAGCACATAACGAGCATTTAACGACAACCTTTAAGGAAAAACAGTCAATTACCTCAAGTTTTCGTTCAGTGTCTTCATTCTCTCCCGAGAGTTCCTCGAGCGACTTGCCGTTCGTTTCAGACACCAAAAAGTAAAAAGGAATCCCAATGCGTTGACTGTACTTGGTAGAAGGAGATATTTCTTAATCCAAGACACTGAATGGTAACCTTTACTTTGACTAACATCCGGATTTGGATCCTGTGATGTGTACAAAAAAATAAAGGCCCCGATGATGGCTCCAGCGTTCCCAGTTGCTACAGATAACCCGTGACAGGTCGAACGCAACCCCATCGGAAATATCTCGGTCGAGGCAATGAAAGTGGTGTTGCTGGGACCGGAATGGGAGAAGAAGAAGGTGAAGGAATAGATAAGTACGGAATGTACAAAGTTATGGTTTTTCCAGTGGTTGTATGGAACATATGTGCAAAACCTGTGGCAAACATGAAGTAGCTCAACAACTAGCTAGATCTACCAAACAATTAATGCACTAGATCGAGCCATCTGCCAAGGAATTAATGCATCGGATAGAGCCATTTCCAAACAATGAACACACACACACACACACACACACACACACATATAAATGCCTACGCATTGCATAGAAAACACCCCAACATTCAAAACAACATTAAAAAACTATATCTATGTAGTCGACTCTCATTAATGGTTTTTAAGACCCTTTACGTACGCCTACAAGTGCATATTGAATTTTGTTTTCCCGTCTACAGCCTAAAGTCAAGTCACGAATTATTCGATTCCACAGTGGTGAATCTGTTGAAATCTATATACTGGAAAATGTGGTACAGGGACCGTCGGATTGAGGACCCAATTGAAGACCACTGTTGGATTGCGACCATTCGTCATCAATTTACTAGCGGGACAAGGTAATACTGTGATCGTTGATCATATTATATCATGATAAATGATCCACAACGTTTGTATAATGTGGAGATACTGTGCATCTAACGTAAATATCAAGGGTTGTTTATTTTTATTTATAAAAATATTTATTAGTTTAAATATATATATTTTTTAATATTGTGTACATGTCAAATTTGTGTAGGATCTGATGACTAAATTTTATGGTTGATAACTCTTTATTAACTCTTTATTAAATTGGCTCTAGTGCACTCCAAGTATTAACCTTCCCCGCCAATGTACGTTGAGCCATCGCCGTCATATCTACAATGTAGAAGTTGTGCATCATTTTATGGTTGACAAATTTTTATTAACTCTTTATTAAATTGGCTCGAGTGCACTCCAAGTATTAACCTTGCCCACTAGTGTATGCTGATCTATGAGTTAAAATGATCTAAGTCTGCACGAAAGTATTTACTATGAATAAGGTTGTGTGATGTGATGGATATACAAGTAATTAGGATAATGACAGAGTTTAGTCACTTTTGAAACACAAAAATTATAATCATCATGGGCCATGGCTAGTTTGGTAGGCTTTTTCTTCTTAGAGTGAGCTGTCGTCGTCATATCTACAATGTAGAAGTCACACGTAATTTGTACGATGAAGAAGTGGCACTGCCCTTTCTACAATAAGACCCTTAAAAAATGATCCAATCATATTAGAGATAAATGAATTTAAATATCTAAACAAAATAATAAAATTCAAAATGTAAAGTTTAACTATAACAAATTGTTAAAGTTTTGTTAGTCAACTCCAAAATAATATATAGTCAACGAAAGCACATTGCTATAGTCCTGCTTTGGTAGGGACTAATAAGGGGTTTGTTTCGTTTTATTTTTTCATTGTATAAATTTATTGTATAAACTTATTTTTTAGGGTGGAGGTGTACTAATTTTATCTGCATTAAGGTTGTGGTAGTCAATGCATATTTTTCTTTTCGTAATGTAATTTATGTTGTTTTAGATTTCTAGATGTAAACTGTGTATGGAGTTTTGAAACGTTCATATGTACAATTTACATCCATAAATATAAAACAACATTATGATTAACTGTGAAAACCTGCATACTCTAAATGTAATTTATGTCAAATGGGTGTATAACTCGGTTGGTAGGGCATTGGGATTTTAATCCAATGATCACAGGTTCAAGTCCTGCTATACCTAAGTCGTCGTAGTTGTCAAATTGTTGACAAGTAGACAAATATTGTTATAACTATTCTAGGAGAAGGAGAATACACTAACCACCTCCGCTTTGGTTTCCTCATATTCCATAGTAGATACAACTCCCTAATAGCATCCTCCACATGAAATCTCCCTTGGTTCCCTCTCTTGACAATCCTGAAATTCTATACCTACCTTTCCCTAGAGTGCATATCTTCCTTAGTCATTATTTTTATAAAAACAAATAGCTTTTATTTGATATATAAAGGCTACAACCTAACCGGTCAGCATTAAGAAGTACATAATGTCCATAGGATTTAAAATATAACATGTCAAAATTGCTAATTTTGTTTTAAAACAAGCACCTACATATTGAATTTTCTTGTTGTTTGTTGACTATAACCTATAAAATTGATATCTATAAACTCTAATAAAATGACCACACAAGAAAATAACACGACAATACATAAAGAAAGTCTGGTTCCCCTATGCAAAACCATGCCCACTACAGGATTCTTTTGTTTCATCTTCTTCATTGTCATGCATTCCATTCTCCATCTTGTTGTTCCAATCCTCTTTGTGCTCCCTTGATTCCTATTGCACTGTCAAGTTGTCCATGCATGCCTCCTTGAATGACCCAATGGAGTATGAGGTCATGTCCACCATTGACTATAATATTATGGTGAAACCAAGTATCACGTGACAATGCATATCAACAACATAGACCAATTTATCCACTCATCTGTTCTCAGATTCATTTTTTTCTTTCAAGTCATCTTATCGAGCTTGATAGGCATCTATGTGACCCCTAATGCTTTCGTTAATGTGAGATATCACTTCTTGTAAAGTGTACACCTATATAACTAAGGGCATTATAATCCCTCTCAAGTCTAAAGCTTTACACCTAACACATTTCCCATGATGACTACACTCTGACATAACACCTATCGAAAAGCCAAAGTCATTCCAATTACCTACTAGTAGAACAAGCCTTTACCATTGTTCACTTTCGTTGACAATTCCCAGCTAACAAATTATGCATAGACCAAATGAATCCGTAGAAAAAGTATCAATTGGACCCCACATGCCTAGGTTCTGTGAAGACATGCTTAATATCATATCAAATACCCCCTACACCTCTACTACACAACAAAATACCCAAAACCGAGCAAGCCCTACTTGGTAAACCCAAAATCTCAAAACTACTATGAGAGGAACCTCCTTGGTAAAGACAACATACATTCACCACCTTGAAAAGCCACTATATCATGCCTTCAACACATGAAGCCATCATATCTACCTTAATTCTCCTCCTATGACAACATGAATGCAATCCTGTGGTGGGTGCAGGATATGAGGGTGGTTTTAAATCCATTTCCTCACAATTCACTAGTTTCCAACTATATAACATAGGAAAATGAGGGGTATGACTAAGGATGTATTTCATAAATCTCATAGAATTAAATGAAGGGTGCGATCACCCTCATTTTGACCCAACACACTATTTTTCTAAATGAACTGCCAAGTTTGCCATCACATTTGCTTGTACATTGCAATCTCAAAGGATATAATAAAATTCAATAGATTCAAAGTGAGTAATCATTCTCCTAATTCAGGCTATAGACCCGACGAGGGATGATGAGATATTTGATCATGCTTTTCTAACTTGACTAATGAAAATTTATGTAGAAAATATACAATATTTGAAAAAAGAATTTAATATAAGTAGTTTCCTCTCGTAATAACTGGTTGGGGGTTGTCCTAGATAATCATGATGAGCCTCCCTTGTTGTAGGTGTTTTTATCTAATGTTTTATGCATTTGGTTGTACATTTGTGGGACATGGATGTTGTTCCTTTGATGTTATTGTTTAGTGATTGTAGGTTTTCAAGTCTTTCAACTTAAATCAACTTGTTTTTTTAGTTTTATAAGTTTTTGCTAATACTTATGCAGTTGCATGCATGACTTACCTTTTTTTTTTTGGTATTAAAGTGATGTATGTAATGTTTCTATTAATAATCAACGCTATTGAAAAAGAGTAATTGATTACCAAATAACCAGAATATTGATAACCATGTCTCACCAAATGTAGTAATTACATAAATGAAAGTATACTAAAATAATTTATAATTAAGATAGAAGAATAAATACATTAATGATTACTTTAATTTTGGTGGTTAAATGAAAATATACTAATTCGGTGGTTAAATGAAAGTATACTAAAACAATGTATAATTAAAAGAGAAGAATAAATACATTAATAATTACTTTAATTTTGGTGTTAAATGAAAGTATACTAAAAAAATGTATAATTAAGATAGAAGAATAAATACATTAATGATTACTTTAATTTTGGTGGTTGATACCAAAATAATGAATACTAAAAAAATGCACGTTGGTGGTGACATCAAATTCATTCATTGTTCAACTGCATGTGCATGTTGGTAGTGACATTAAATTCATTATTTGTTCAACTGCATTGTTGGTAGTGGCATTAAATTCATTATTCGTTCAACTTGATTATAGTAAGATTAAACTTTTTTTTCCTTGGAAAAATGTAGCTTTCATTTCATAATTAAAAAGAAGTCACATTTTGAAGGTGCTAAAACAATGCACGTTGGTGGTGACATCAAATTCATTCATTGTTCAACTGCATGTGCTTGTTGGTAGTGACATTAAATTCATTATTTGTTCAATTGCATTGTTGGTAGTGGCATTAAATTCATTATTTGTTCAACTTGATTATAGTAAGATTAAACTTTTTTTTCCTTGGAAAAATGTAGCTTTCATTTCATAATTAAAAAGAAGTCACATTTTGAAGGTGCTATAGCATAGTCCAAAAAGTGGCATGGATAATTGACAATACAATAAATTATACATGTATCTAAAAGTCAAAACACAAACTATGTTTATAAGTGGACTTGATCAACAGAGTTCAGTAAAGAGACAACAAATACATTTCGACTCGACCACAGATTCACCAACTTATTGGTTGAAGAAAGGGATGGAATTGTTGGAGATTAACTCTCCATCACGAAATGCATCCAAAAATAGTTGATTTTCAGGAAACATCAATGATTCATTCGATAAGGAATCAACAAAGGAATTTAACTCCCAATAAATATGTCTATAGTTGTTTTGACGAAAGGATGCCGAGATAAGTTTTAGACGATGTCTTAAGTTGACAAGGGATGGGTTCGGGAGTTGAGTTGCCTCCAACATCCAATCTATAACCAATTTGGAGTCCCCAAATACTTGCAACATGTCCAAACGCTACAAGGAAAACACCTTGTAGTGAAGGTTTTTAGTGTTACAAGAGTTGACAATTTTTTTTAAAAAATCTCTGCTATTCAAAGTAGAGGTTTTAATAGATGTTTCATATAACTAAAAAAAATTGGGTGGGCGAAGATTGTAGCCGAGGTTTTTTTTTTGGGTGCTTTTATTGTTAAAACACATCGTTGCGCTCTTAATCAACCTGCCTCGATGCATTCATAAAACTAAAAAGCACGAATGCACTTATAATTATTACGCACTAGTTTCGTCTTTTTTTGTTCTATGCAACACCAATGCTCTTATAATTTCTACACATCGGTTCCACATTGTTTATGTATGAAGCACCAATGATTTTTGAGTTTATGTATGCCCTGGTGCATTTAAGTTAGTGTGCACCCCGTTGCTTGTATAATTCGTACGTACCGACACCTGTATTACCATGTGCACTAAAGGGTAGTGCAATTTCAAATATTTGAGGTGAGATGTCAACGCCGTTATTTTTATTAAGCACCGGTGTGTATATTATACTTAAAGCACCGATGCATGTATTATATTTAGATCCCTGGTGCATATTGTAAGCATGCACACTGTAAAATTTTAAAATGATAAATATAATTGTACATTATGTCGTTTACAAAACAATGTTTTTTCTCAATATTTCGCATTGTTGCTTTAGTATAATTAATGGGCACTAATGCACATGACTCCTCAAAACACATCACTTTCTATATTATGACACACACCATCTAGTGAGTTCATAAGAATACAATGCTGATATGCATATATTTTAATTAATTGTTTTTTCACAAATTTTCAATCAATCATCTCAAAATCAAATATTTTTTATAATAATATTGTTTTGTATTTTTTCTATTGCATTTTGATATAATGATTGCATTAATGCGCTATCCAATGAATTGCACCTATGTTATTTGTAACAATGTAAATAATCCATATTAATCATTTAGCAATGCAACATTTTACAACATTCGACAATGTAATAAAATAAAAAACCCATTTTATTATATATGAATAAGAGACCCATTGTCATACAAAATAGGACAACGTAAAGGTCCACAATAATCAAATTGCAACCAATATGTAATTGTTACACTTATTGGTAACATGTCCTCGTGCAATTGGGACAATATGTCGAGTATATTAAACAAAATCCTTGATTTTTAGAGACAAATATTCCAAAACATAAAACTTGCAGTCACTTGAACTGTTGTCATCACTCGAGCTACATGCATGCCTCATTTCTTCATCATTTGTAGGTAATATCATACTTTGGTTATTTAACCAAATGTTTTATTAATCAACTTGTTTTTTTATGTTCTGCCTCTACATCTTCCATCTACAAATATAGAAACAAAGTGTAAGAAGTATATATGCATTTATATATATAGTAGAATAAACATGATTGCGTAAATAAAAAACATACAATGCGTCTTTCATAAGCAATACATATTCTTTCGAAGCCATGCTTCATGCCTTCTCTCGAAATCTTTTTTGTTGGTTGCATTCCATACTTTGTTTCCTACATGTTTAATACACCATGGAAAAGCACAATGGATATAATTAATACAAATGTTTCTTGTTGTTCCATTAATTATAAAACAAGGGAAGTTAAACAACATAGCTACTTGCAAATTGTTCAATTAAACCTTCATACTTCAACATATACTCACAACCCATACTTAACCCAATGTCTATCAATTCATCCGTTGGCTCCTTTTTGTATGTTAGCACCTATTAAAATACAAAGTAATAATTCTTAAAAAAATTACTTCAACGTAATTAGGACATCCTAGAAGGATAAACACAAAATTTTGAGAGATTAGGCCTTCCAAAACAAAAATGTTGGAGCCAAAGAATCAATAATCAAGTACTCTCCCAATATCATAAAAATCAAGTCTAACGTAACTTGATCACAACCTTGAAAGATAAAACTTATATGGATTTATCAAAGAAATGTATTGAAGTTCTGTTACTCTAGCTATTGACACTATGCAAAAAATTATTTACTCAAAAAGTTATTTTACAAAGACACATTGCTAGTGAAGTTCACTTTTTGCTCACGCCAACAAGTTATATGGTATAAGTATATTTGGGCCTTGTTACCTCCTGAAATCACATCTAAGAGAAAAAAAGCCCAATCGACGTATGCAACGATGATGCAACTATTAGGAGATATATCACTGTCATCTTAATACAATCTCCTCTTCACTTTTGGTTAATTTTCTAGAGGCCAAGGGGGGTATCCTAAACTATGTGATGACTAAGAGAGACCAAGAAAGTAAATCTTAAAATGATTAACTGCAAATGAAAATATTTACTTCAATGAGAAATAATTAGATCAAATACAAAATGTTACTTTGCAAATAAATGATCAAATGCTTATAGATGTGATGCTTCATACAAGTCTATTTTAACCTTAGTGAAACCAAACATACATCAAATAGATCCACTTAGATACAAAGCAATTAATAATTATGTGGATCTAAGTTCGAATTTGATTTTATGTTATAAATTAGGGAGATTTCCATATTTGAAGTAAGTGGTGAAAACCACTTGTTAAACCTCTTCAACAATGAAATTAATCTCAAAGGGTTAAATCACAAATTTGATTGTATTATGAAAGATTGAATTCAATATTTGCTAAAATAAATAAAGTATCCCAAGTAAAGATAAATGTTTGAAATACAAACTTAGGGTAAATCACAATTAAGGTTTTAATATATAAACCTTGAAAATGATTCCAAATTGTGATTAAAAAATGTGTCTAGAATATGATCTTATCTATGTCAAAAGCAACTAGACTTGATAATGAAATCTAACTAGAAAGATGTGCAATAATTTACTTCAGATTTCAAGTAAACAAAACAAAAAAGGAAAAGAATTTCAATTTTTTTAAAATATACGATGGTTGATGGGAAAAGTCAGTGCCAAAATCCTAGGGAGAATGGGGTCAAGAAGGCTTCCTTTAAATGGCTTATTTTCTTATGGATAAGAAAATGGAAATAATGCTATAGAGACTCAATAATTTCCACTCTAATCTAGCTGAAATTTAATGCAAAACCCTACAAGGAAGGGATGCACCTTCAACTAGCAATCCAACTTTATCCTAGAAATTGAAATCAATAAACTTGCTAGAATTCTTAGAAGATATATAAAGAAAACTATCAATTATCAAAGACTAAGATAACAAAGGAGAAAAAAGGTTTTACCACACTTGACTCTCTCCAAGTGGTAGATTTTACTCTTCAATGGATGAAATCACTAGCCTTGACTATGTAGAGGAATCCACACCAAAATCCAACTTTGAACACCAAAATATTGCATCCACAAGAAATAGGACTTTTAACAAGAACCTAAAATAACATAAATCCTTGATATTCAACAAATATTATCTCAAGTATTCTAACAACAACAAAATAAGCAATGAGGGGAGCCTCTTATATAGAGTTCAAGGCTCAGCTACCCTCTCAATACAATAATATTTTCTTAGGGAAAAAACCCTTATATCTAACCTAGGAGATCATAAAAAACTCTTATCCTCTAATTACCTAAGGAGAACAATGTCAAATGATGGATAAACAATAAAGTGGTTGTGCCACATGTATAAAATCTCATTGGAGAGAGGATGTCTCCAACAAAAGAGGAAGAAGAGCAGTAAAAAATCTCCAATATCACTCTAATCAAGGAAACAAGCTCAACAAACTCCTCCAAGCAAGATCAACCCCTCGAAAAGAGAAAACAACTAGCATGCAAGGTCATCCATGTGGCACATGTGGCTCAAGAAAGGTGGATGACACTCCCACGATTCCTATGTGAGGTTTCCAAGGCATAACCAACTCCCCAATCCATGTCGACGATCATCTCCAAAGAAGAGGAGGCCCAAATCAAGTCCAACATTCAAGAAATATGCTCTAACGACCTCAACAAGGTGGGCGACTCCTAAAAAATGATGATATGTGCTTCATGCTATCCCCATTTTGTAGGATAACTAAGGAGATTATGTCTCGAGGCCCTCAGGTTGCAAATATGGAGTATAGAGAGACTACATGATTAGCAATATACTTTGCACAGATGGAGACCCTTCTCACCACCACAGAGGTCGTAGATTTTCAGATGGCATCCACAACACCAGCTTGCTTCCAAAAGGCAATGGGGCTTGCTCCATGAGGTACAAGTCATGTATTATGGTAAGTGTCATTTTAATATCTGAGGCATTTGAGTATGTTGTATCTTAGACTGCTTTAGATTTCATGACATATGCTTGGACATTATGCCTTTTTCCCTACTTCACCTTGGTGGTTGTTATTGTGCCCTAGTAAGTGGTCTTCCTTGGGGATGGGTTTGCTACTAGGAACTCCCTTGAAGATCCATCGTACCATTCCCCACCATAATTACCACTTTCCATCACTATTTCCCCCCATTTCCTTATCTCTTGGGATTTTGGGGTGTATTGACCCAATAAGGGGTTGTCCCTCATTCTATGGGAAGAAGGGGTTGAAGGCATAGAGGGACTGTTGTTGGGAAAAAGATAAAAGCCTATATATAAACCTTCCAGATGCTTCACCCAGGGATTCTCCAAGAAAGCAATGAAACGCTTATCTGTAAGAAAAGGGGGACCCACAAGAATAATGATGAAGAATGCTTAAAGGGTTAGTTGGAACATAAGAGGTCTCATCACAAGCTAACCTATCATGTTCATGGATATATAGTGGTATGACATTACCATCATTTGGTCACCAAGCCAAGGTAATGACTCTCAGTTGCATGGCTGAGAGAAAGGGGGTCTCATCATGAGCCAATCTTCTCATTTCCACTAGGTGTTTGTGAGTGACTCTGTCATTATTTGGACACCACGCTAGGGCAGTGGCCTTCAAATCATCCCTAAATTTTGAAAGAAACAAAGAATGAAAAAATGACGGGCTTGGAAAAAATTGCATTGCAAACGAAGGTGCCACACACCCTCTACAAAGGCACCCATGAATGAGAGACTACAACCCCTTGTATGTCATGAACCCCATGCCCATTGAGTCTTGACCCTTAACCACTCCACCCACTCTACATGGATTAGAGAAGGATCTCTTGGAAACTCTCCTTGAACTAGGGCATAATCTACCCAATAGGTAACCTCATCAACCCTCTCATATCCAAGCTTGGAAAGTCGCATAATGTCTTTGAGCATTTAATTGTTTGACAGGGTAATCTTTGATGCACATGCTTAGGTGGCCCATTTATTGATTTGATTTACTTATCATGATATTTTGACTTGAGATCCTTGGAGGGCGTGCTTGTTTGTCTTTGCAGGACCTAGTTGGTGGACGATTTTGGAGGAACAGGCCTAGCTTGGGCTTCCATGGGGCTTGAAGCCCACATGTGTATGCAGAGGGCCCACATGTCAGATGAAAGAGATGAAACTTAGGAGGCCTAGAAGTGACTTGGGTGACATAACCTAGCCCCTACATGCCAAACTTTTTTCCTAGGAGAGGAAAAACATCATCTTTAGGAGCATGACGTCATCTATGGGGGCTAGGGTTTGGTGGTGAGCTCACCACTCATTGGCACATGGATGTTTTAAGGAGAATTGGGATTTGACCATGAAGGAATTGACTTGGATGCTTGACATGTGGCTTTGGGAAGCCTAACTACACTCCTACACCAACATCTTGCTCCTAGTGCCAAAACGTCCCCTAAAGGGGTGACGTCTTTCTAAATTAGGGTTTCTTTTTGTGTAAGAAAATTTTAAGCGAATCGTTTAATATTATTTTGTAAAAGGGGCAAGATTAGGGTTGTTGACCCCTAGTATTGTGGCTTACCCTAATATTATGTGGAAAAAATATTTTGGAGACATTTAGTATAAATAGAGATCATAAGATCTCATTTCATAACATAACTCTCCCATTGTGAGAAGTACATGGCTGAAATTTTCACTACCCTTGGTGATTTTGGTGTTTCTGTCTTGTGGAATGTCTTATGGTGAATGTCTCTTGGTGATTGGATGAGTAGGAGTGATGCACACCCCCTAAAGGCTTGCTCTCTTGAATCTTGGATGAATGTTGCATGGTAACTACGATTTGTTCTCTCATTTTCTTGGATTAGGTAAGGAAAAATATGCATATGCTATTATTTTCTTGCTTACCTTGGTTATTGTTGGTGGAAACCCTAGGGAGGAGTATGCTAGATACACCCTCCATCATTGCTTCATCTCTTTGTTAAAGGTTTTAAGTCTTTCTTTTTTGCAAGGGTTGCTAGGAGGAATACAAGTGTGTATACCCTCTTAGATTTACCCTAAGCTTGGTTGGCATACCCTAGGGAGTACGAGGGTTTACGCCCTTAGGGTTTTTATTGATCTAGCTTGTGCTTTAAAGACTCATCACCCAATTTTAAAGGCACTAATCTGAAATTTTTTTGCATAGGAGAAACACAATATTGCATTGGAAAACATGATTTCTTATCGTATTAACTTTTTGCAACTTGGGTTGTGTTCCTTGTGCTTAGAGCACTTCTTAGCTATTAGGGCGTCCCTATCAAAGGGGTAGTTCTTTCTGTTGTTACATATTTGCTTCTTCAACCATTAGGGCTACATAACCCCTAATCTAATTGCTTGAATAACTCTATAATCAACTGCTGGAATTTTCCCAAAGTTTGCACACTTACACTTGGTCTAGCGCACTTTTTGGCAAAGTTTGGAGGAGTTTTAGTGGTTGATTTTCTTGTTGTAATAAGTTGATTGTTATAGCCATAAGGCTGATATATATTGCTGCATAAAGTGTTTACAATAGCCTTATCTTTTCATGCTAGTATATTGGTCTTTAATCTTGAGTTTTGCTAGTGTTTAGCTAGTCATTCTCTTGTATTTTTCACTTGATTTCTAGCACTTATTTAACAACTTATTGTGCCATTTCATTGTTGATATATATTGTTACTAACAACTTCTATTAGGGACTACAAGCTTAACTTGCTTGTCCAATTGGTTATATTGCATCGTATGCTTGTTTTTCTTGTGTCTCGAGCAATTACTTCACTATTGGCAGGTCACTCAACATATTTGGAAACCCTTGAACCTTCCCAAGATTCTTTCCCAAGACCTTCATACCACTTAGAATTAACCTTTAGGGACATCCTCTTCATATTCATCCTTTTCCATCTCATTCCCTTTAGGGTCACTGAGATTCTCCCCTTGAGGTGACTACCTCACCTCTAAAGTGACGGGGACACCTGCCTAAGGTGACAATGGGTAGGTGCCCTTCTAGTTGTTGCCAATTGGTGGTTGGATCAGGATTTTCCCAACCTACAACTTGTGCGATAACATTTTGGCGTCGCTGTCAGGGAGGATTTTGAATCCTCTTTGGAACACTAATGACACTTTGGCAAGCTATCCCAAAGCCTCTCCCCTAGCTTTCCTGGCGACTCCACCCAAGGGACATTCCCTTTCCACTTCTCTTGATGAGCTCTTCTTGAAGCTCATTTGGCAACTCCACCTTCTCATAACCCTTCCTCTTCCAAACCTTTTCCCCTGGGACGTTCAAGCCTTCTAAGATCTACCAAAGAAGGCCTCCTCTCAAGTCTCTCGTTTTCAAAACGCTCTTCCATGGTACCCTTCCTCTTGCTCCAATGGCTCACTCTTGGGCAAAGGACCTCTACAAACCTCTTAACATGTCAAATATCCAAGGATACCCCAACATAATGGCAAAAAAGGTGAACAAGCGGTTGCCAAAGTTCCTAGGAAACAATGTAATAACTGTTGAGGACCATCTTTATGTCATGGGTCGGGACATGGACAATGCAGATATTGAGCATGAAGATGTGGCCATGAAATTATTTGCCTCATCATTGATTGAAGAAGCTCTTGATTGGTTCAGAGGCCTCCTTGACAATCATCTCACGTCCTACGATGCTTTTGCCAACTTATTTAAGAGCAGATGGTCAACAAAGAAAGACGGTGGGACACTTGGAGCTTAGTTCAATCAAATAAAGAAAAAGGAGAATGAAAAAATGAAGGAATTCAACACTAGATTTGACAGGTTGTACAATCAGATTTTGAAAGAATTATGTCCTACATCATCAATCCTTCTCCTTTATATGAATGCTTTTGAAGGGCAATTTCGCTTCATTCTAAAGGGCAAGAAGCCCACATCGTTGGCACAAGCCAAAGAGTATAGTGCCGACATTGAAGAAAATCTCCTTGATTCAAGGGTGGAAACTTTTCAGTACCCCCATGTCAAGGCATAAGCAAAAAGTAAGGTTTCCAACAACAATGCCCCTAATTTGATTGCTCTCTTGACTCAAAAAATAGATCAGATGAGTACTCAGTTCACCTAGGTGCAGAATCATATTATGGGTCATTTGACTACTGTAGAGAGGCATCAATTTGCTCCCAAACCTCAATTTACCAGACAACGGAGAGATGACACATGTTGGAAACCAAGGCGAACAAGAGGCAAAGGCCTCAGATAGTTTGAAACCAGTTGGGACAATTGACATAGAAGCTTGGTGCTTTCCATGCCAAGAACCTCACAAAGAAGATGAATGCCCCGACGAGATGAATATACTCTCGACGATAAGAATTTCATGGATATGATTTGCGTTTTCCAAGAAGAACAAGTCGCACAAGAACATATCAATGAAGCCAAAAGACAATAAGAAATAGAGGGGAGACTCCAGGCCTTGAATCAGTTGACAAATGTTCAAAAGAAGGAATTAAGGAGGATGGAATATCTGACCTACACTAGAAGAAATAAAGCCTCGGCCCCTCCATCACAACCTGACACCCCTCTTCCATCAACAGAGAAGGTGGCTCCACCACTTCCACATCCGGTACGTGAGTTGCTTCCTAATCCAACTCCTACATACGATATTCAGTTAAATATAGATGTTGCAAGTATGTTTGGAAAATTGAATATGACAGTCCCAGTGACAGAGATGTGTAAGATCCTTTCTGTGAAAAGGGAAATTTTGAAAGTATTACAGGTGCCAACCGAGAAGGAGGATCCTCCTATCATGTTGAACACTATGTATCTCGATCGACCAAGGGACAAGAATCCTCCGTTTTATCTTTCATTAGGCATAAATGACCTCCTCTTGAACAATTGCATACTTGATTATGGGGCCTCAACAAATGTTATGTAATTGGAGGTGATGGAACAACATGGCCTAAAGACAACCTGACCCTATGGAAATGTATGTGGTATTGATTCAAGAAGGGTCAAGGTCTTCGGGGTATGTGAGGATGTTGAAGTTTTTCTGATTGATTTTCCACATATCAGCCTCCTCATGGACATATTAGTGATCGATGTTCTGGATGCCTGGGGGATGCTCTTATCAAGGCCTGGTACTCTGCCCTTGGGGGTTTTCTTAGCATGATCCTTACACATGCATACATTCCCATGGGAAATGACACATTTGAGATCTTACATAGCCGGGAAAGGAATGATAAACATGTGATGGATCCAAGTGGTCCTAATTATGTCAGTGAATGCAATTATGATGTGCCCTCACAGGTTATTGAGTATGATCCATCTGAGCTACCCTTCATACAGGAAGACTCCATAGAGATGTTTCTCCCATGGAAATATGAATACAAAGAGAAACTTGCAAAATACCATGGGAAGGAGCCATGGTCTATTCAAATTCTAAAGAAAGGAGAAAAACATGAAGAAATCATCAAAGAGATGGTCCACACAAAGCCTCCTTCACATCCATGCGTTAAGAATACACCTTGCATTAATTTTAATGAAGGAAATATTGCACTCATGTGGGACAAAAGAAAGGGAAAGCCTAAGTATGACCAAAGAGATAACAACTCATGGCTTGACCCTTACATCGTCAAGAAGAAATCCAATAAAGAAAAGTACTACATGACATCCTTGGACGGGAGAAAGATGCCATTACCAGTGGATGGATCTCTTCTCCAACCTTATGTTCAGGTCACATGATTTCTTCGGGGCCCGTGCCCCAAGTAAGTAGGTAGGTCATCTTGCTTTCCCACGCATTTGCATCTTGATTGCTCATATTATTTTAGATGCATTTCATATTTCATTTTGCTCTACTTGCATATTGATTTCATGCTTAGTTTAGAAAATTTTGAAAAAATGTCAATTTTTATTTTCTAGATTAGCTTTTCTTTTGGATTATA
>JZKD02S1674940.1:415855-430979 GCA_000966675.3 Picea glauca
TATATATATATATATATATATATATATATATAAAGGGTGATAGCACCACCCTAGATGCTCTGATCCATTTTTCTGAGTTTTGGCAAGCACAGGTCTACCAGGAGATGCCGTAGTTCTCATGCACTCTACGATGAGCACATGTCCCCAAGTAGGAACAAGATGTTATCCCCATTTTGTAAAATAAATAAGGAGATTATGTCTCAAGGCCCTCAAGTTGCAGATATGGAGTGCCGAGAGACTACATGACTAGCAGTATCCTTTGCGCAGATGGAGACCCTTCTCACCACCACAAAGGTCGTAGATTTTCAGATGACATCCACCACACCAACTGACTTCCAGAAGGAAATGGGCCTTGCTCCATGAGGTACAAGTCAGGTATTATGGTAAGTGTCATTTCAATATTTGAGGCATTTGAGTATGTTGTATCTTAGACTGCTTTAGATTTCATGAAATATGCTTGGACCTTATGCCTTTTTCCTTGCTTCACCTTGGTGGTTCACATTGTGCCCTAGTAAGTGGTCTTCCTTGGGGATGGGTTTTCTACTAGGAACTCCCTTGAAGAGCCATCATATGTTCCCGACCATACTTACCACTTTCCATCACTATTTGCCCCCATTTCCTTATCTCTTGGGATTTTAGGGTGTATTAACCCAAAATGGGTTGTCCCTCATTCTATGGGAAGAAGGGGTTGGAGGCCTAGAGGGATTGTTGTTGGAAAAAAGATAAAAGTCTATATATAAACCTTCCAGATGCTTTGCCCAAGGATTCCCCAAGAAATCAATGAAACATTTAGCTGTAAGAAAATGGGGGCCCATAAGAATAATGATTAAGAATGCTTAAAGGGTTAGTTGGAGGATAAGAGATCTCATCACAAGCCGACCTATCATGTTCATGGATATCTAGTGGTATGATATTACCATCATCAAGTCACCAAGCTAGGGTAATGGCTCTCAGTTGCATGGTTGAGAGAAATGGGGTCTCATCACGAGCCAACCTTCTCATTTCCGCTAGGTGTTTGTGAGTGACAATGTCATTATCTGGACACCACGCCAGGGTAGTGACCTTCAACTTGTCCCTAAATTTTGAAAGAAACCAAGAATGGCAAAACGATGGGCTTGGAAAAAATTGCATTGCAAACGAAGGTGCCACACACCCTCTACAAAGGCACCCATGAATGAGACACTACAACCCCTTGTATGTCATGAACCCCATGCCCATTGAGTCTTGACCCTTAACCACTTCACCCACTCTACATGGCTTAGAGAAGAATCTCTTGGAAAATCTCCTTGACCTAGGGCAAGATCTACCCAATAGGACACCTCGTCAACCCTCCCATATCCAAGCTTGGAAAGTCACATAATGTCTTTGAGCACTTAATTGTTTGACATGGTAATTTTTTATGCACATGCTTAGGTGGCTGATTTATTGACTTGATTTACTTATCATGATATTTTGACTTGAGATCCTTGGAGGGCATGCGTGTTTGTCTTTGCAGGACCTAGTTAGTGGACAATTTTGGAAGAACAAGCCTAACTTGAGCTTCCATGGGGCTTGAAGCCCACAGGTGGATGCCAAGGGCCTGCATGCCGAATGAGAGATGAAACTTCGAAGGCCTAGAAGATGATTTGGACGACATAACCTAGCCCCTACATGCTAAACATTTTTCCTAGGAGAGGTAAAACGTCATCTTTAAGAGCATGACGTCATCTATGGGGGCTAGGGTTTGGTGGTGAGTTTATCACTCATTGGCACATGGACGTTTTGAGGAGAATTGGGCTTTGACCATGAAGGAAGTGACTTGGATGCTTGACATGTGCCCTTGGGAAGCCTAATTACACTCCTACACCAACGACTTGCTCCTAGTGCCAAAACGTCCCCTAAAGGGGTGACGTCTTTCTAAATTAGGGTTTATTTTTGTGTAAAAACAAATTTTAAGTGAATTGTTTAATATTATTTTGTAAAAGGGGCAAGATTAGGGTTGTTGACCCCTAGTCTTGTGGTTTACCCTAATATTATGTGGACAAACTAGTTTGGAGACATTTTGTATAAATAGAGATCATAAGATCTCATTTCATAACATAACTCTCTCATTGTGAAAAGTACGTGGCTGAAATTTTCGCTACCCTTGGTGATTTTGGCGTTTCTCTCTTGTCGACTGTCTCTTGGTGATCGAATGAGTAGGAGTGATATGCAACCCTAAAGGCTTGCTCTCTTGAATCTTGGATGAATGTTGCATGGTAACTAGGGTTTGTTCTCTCATTTTCTTGGATTAGGTAAGAAAAAATCTGCATATGCTATTATTTTCTTTCCTACTTTGGTTGTTGTTGGTGGAAACCCTAGGGAGGAGTATGCTAGATACACCCTCCATCATTGCTTCATCTCTTTGTTAAAAGTTTTAAGTCTTTGTTTTTTGCAAGGGTTGCTAGGAGGAATATGAGTGTGTATACCCTCCTAGATTTACCCTAAGCTTGGTTGACATACCCTAGCAAGTAAGAGGGTTTACACCCCTAGGGTTTTTGTTGATCTAAATTGTGCTTTAAAGACTCCATCACCCAATTTTAAAGGCACTAATCTGAAGTATTCTTGCATTGGAGAAACAAAATATTGCATTGGGAAATGTGATTTCTTGTCGTATTAAATTTTTGCAACTTGGGTTGTGTTCCTTGTGCTTGGAGTACTTCTTAGCTACTAGGGCGTCCCCATCAAAGGGGTAGTTCTTGCCACTGTTACATATTTTCATCTTCAGCCATTAGAGCTGCAGAAACCCTAATCTAATTGCTTGTATAACTCTCTAATCAACCGCTGGAATTTGCCCAAAGTTTGCACACTTACACTTCTTGGTCTAGAGCACTTTTTGGAAAAGTTTGGAAGAGTTTTAGTTTCTGATTTTCTTGCTATAATAAGTTGATTGTTACAGCCATAAGGTTGATATCTATTGCTGCAGAAAGTGTTTACAACAGCCTCGTCTTTTCATGCTAGTATCTTGGTCTTTAATATTGAGTTTTGCTAGTGTTTAACTAGTCTTTCTCTTGTATCTTTCACTTGATTTCTAGCACTTATTTAACAACTTATTGTGCCATTTCATTGATGATATATATTGTTACTAACAACTGCTATTGGGGACAACAAGTTTAAATTGCTTGTCCAATTGGTTATATTGCATTGCATGCTTGTTTTTCTTGTGTCTCGAGCAGATACTTCACTATAGGCAAGTCACTCAACATATTTGACAACCCTTGAACTTTCCCAAGATTATTTCCCAAGACCCTCATACCACTTAGAATTGACCTTTAGGGACATCCTCTTCATATTCATTCTTTTCGATCTCATTTCCCCTAGGGTCACCGCGATTCCCCCCTTGAGGTGACTATATGACCTCTAAAGTGACAGGGACACCTACCTAAGGTGATAGTGGGTAGGTGCCCTCCTAGTTGTCGCCAATTGGTAGTTGGATCGAGTTTTGCCCAACCTACAACTTGTGTGATAACACCTCCAAATATGTGTCAAGTGGTGGAGCGCTCCAAGGGAGGTGACGTGGCATTCCCCAACAAGGAGGTGATGTGACATTCCCCAACAAGGCCTCATGCATGAAGACCCATCTCAAATTTTCCAAGGCATTGAGGGAAGGGGCCCTCCAAGATCCAAGTGCATAAAAATATGTAGAGGCCCCTCATAGAAGTGTTTTACATGATCTCAAGTGCCAAATACATGTCATATAACCCAACAATGCTAGGGAAATAATCACCTAGGTCAAATTCTGACACATATACATACATCCATACTTAGGCTAAAGGGAAAGTGTGCTTCTAGGTAATATCAACCTTTACAATCATATATCGCAACTTTTACAAAAGGGTAAAGTGAAAAAACTTAGGGAAACTCTAAGTCATGTTTCCTGGTAGATCCACCCCAAGACCCCCACACAACCACCTCGGCCATAAATGACTTATATGTGATGGTTAGAACGAGCCATAAGGGCAAGAGCTAGCCTTGAAATGAGGACTAAGAATATGGGCCATGACAAACCACAAGGGTCTAGAGAAACCACCGAAGTGAAAAAAACACTTTACATATATCACTAAGCATGGTCTAGTGAAAATACATAAGATACATGGACACAACTTTTGGCTCATCATGATACATAACAACAATCCTCATGAAGGCACAATTGATCATGGAACACTAGGCTTGGACATCATCTCAAAATATGCACAAGATCAGCTCAGACACTAGGACAATCTGTCAAAATAAATGTGGTCATCCTGATGTGAAACTGAGGGGTAACAAGCCCTTTGATAGTTAGAGTCATGGTTATTTGCTACTGATGGCAAATTGTTTTTTTGCAATCAAAAGCAATGTGTGCCAATATTTGACATGTAGTATATACTTTATTCAAATGTCCAAGGTTTAAAATGCTAAGTTGTGAAAGTAATTATATACAGCTGTTTTACATGGATTTCTATATTTTTTGTTGAAAGCTTGCAGCTTTATCATCTTCCATTATCGTATTTTCCATTTTTCAACTCGGTACTTCCTTTGCAAGGGTACATCTTCTGTCTTGTTCTGTAGAACTTGGTTAATCCAATGTCTTTCTTGTATTCTCCATATGAAAAAAAAATTATATTCAAAATCAACAATTGGTATTCACATATTCCAAATTATATCAAGATGCGTTTCCATTAAGGAGCCAGACTTGATATTTTCCAAAATTGTTGCAGTTTATGAGTTTTGGATCTGCTGGTAGAATGCATGATGACCAAACATTTCCCTTACAAGCACACATTTAAAAATCTTTGAGATGTTCCAGCACCAGCTGATCTTAGACTTTAGATAGTTTGTTGATAAAACATATTCTTATAGACTAATTAGCTATATGATTTTAACAGTATATAAAATAAATTCTTTTAATGTAATCTCTCTCTGTGATTGTCTTGAAGATGCCTTCTCCAACATTCTAAAAAGCCATGTAATTTTTAGCTTCCCAATATAAAAACCTCTCACGCACAAGAATAATAACCACCCAAATATCAAGTAATATCTGATAGAATATTATGATAAATTGTAAGAGACAAAAGAAGCTAGTGAAAAGCTAGCAATTATATATATCAAGAATCATTGCTTAATAACTATAGCACTTTGTCTGCAGAATCCCACATTTCCCAATTTCTGAGCCAATGAAAGTGGTAGTTTTAATTCCATTCTTCCATGAAGTATGCAAAGTCTAAGAAATTTCTATTCTGCTTAGGCACTATTTTAGTAGACAGTCCCCATTGTCAATTACATACACTAGTCCAAGTACAAATTTCAAGATTATTAGAAGTTAATAGGTCATAGCAATCTCCTTCTCAAAATAATAGAGTATTAATGCTTACAAATATGGAGTTCTAATTCTTAATATTATACTGCCAAACTTTGTGAAATCATGCTTTTGCATCAGGTTGTCTCTCAGGCAGAGCAGCCTGGAATTCTGGCAGTTCTGCTAATTCTTGGTTGATCCTATTCAAAGTTGGGAACTTTGACTGCAAATCAAAAGCAATTCATAAGATGAGATCCTTGCAACATTTTAACTGGAAACTCAGAAAGAAAAACTAAACCACTTTTGCTACAGAGTGTAAACAAGTTACATATGCAGAGAAATTAAAGGCGGAAAAACCTTTGAAGCTTTTAAAATCTTAAACAATCCTACAAATAATCCGATTTGTAGGTTATCACTTATGGGACCTGTGAATGTCAGGAACAGTTTTGTAAGGATGCTTTCCAGCAGATATTGAAATTGAATATGTTAATGTCCTCAGACTAACAAAATAGTGACGGCCTTGGTTAGGAGAGCTACCGTAAATACAGAGTTTCCATTATAGATCATTAATATGCTAAAGAACAACCTACATTTCTAAATGGGGAGAAATTTAAGTAAAATGGTAGGCCAACTTGAGTGAAAAAGTATGGCATAGAAGAATCTTGGAGAAGGCCAACCTTAATACTTTATATTGCAACTTGTTTGTGGTGGTCTACATGACAGCTACATTGACCTAGACAAGGAGGAATAGACTACTATAAAGAGGACAAGTGCGCCTCATTTGCACAAAATTCAGATGATGACTTCTCTAACTTCTTCACAACAATGAATTCATCTAAGACATAATTTCGCATTTCCACTGAAAATTAGGTAATCAGCAATCATTATCAAGACCATACCTAATAAGGAAGAATTGCCTTCTTACTAGAAGAATACTTTGGCAATAATACTGAGGTGAGAGGAGCCACCTCAGTACTTCAGATGTCTAATCAACTTAGCTTCTGATCTCTTTATATTTATCTTTATTTATACCTTAGAGGAACTGTGTAACTACATTTATTATTATCTTTTATACGAAAAAAGATTCTTGTATAATTGCATTATCATGAACCATAGTCTGCCTAGAATTGGTGATTGTAGGCGCCAGTCCTCCCACAAGTCCCACTGGTAGTCTCTAGTGTCTATTCAGATTTTATTGCTGTTCTTGTAGCTTTAAGGAAGAGTATGTAAATATCATTATATATACCATTCTTCTTTTTGTTTTCCCTTGATGTAAATATTTTTTGTAAATATAAGAAGTATTTTTCAAAAAACGAAAAAAAAATAGTGATTATATGCTACATTGGCTCTATCTCTACTACTAATTATTTATAAAAAGCAAGTGAGCTAACCTAGGGACGTGATGCAGGAGTATCGCTCCACCTCAGCAAAGCGCCAGCAAGCCAGTGCATCTGCGCACAAGGAGGAACGGGTTCCAAGGGAAGAGAGGCGCTAGCCCTCTCATTTTGAGCCTAAATTTAAAATTTTAATGTAATTAAATGTGAGTTAATGTTTGGAGGCTTAGGAAAGCTAAGCCATGTGCCTTTGTACAGGGTGCATGTGAAGTCGCCTTTAATGGCTGACAATAGGCAAATTTAGGCCCGATTCGGATTGATGGCAATTCAATGTAATTCAATGCGAGAAGGTGGAGGAAGGCTCAAGAGCCCCTCCTTTGTAAAAGATCGTTGTTTTCGAAATTCATTAGGAAGATCAGAAGTGAGCGCATTTTTGAGAGCTTAAGAGAGGAGAGGAGAGAAAAGCTGAGACTCTGTTGCAGTCCAACCCTGTAAACATTGTAATTAACATTCAAATTAATACAAAGAGCAGTTTTTCCCGCCCATGAGGTTTTTGTGTTTTGTGTATGTTTTCTGAATGTCTCTAAATGTTTTTTGTTTTAGATGCTGCAGATGTATGCAAATAGGTTTCATTTGCAGGATTAGATAGACTTCTCTATCTGTCTGTGAGTTTGTTGGATGTTCTGGACTCTAGACTTGTGCGAGGAGTGCACTTGAACTCTGTGTTGAGTTCAAAGAAGAGCGTTTCAGGAGGGCACACCAGAACCATTCTCAAATTCAGGAGGAAAAATCTGTGCAAGGAGTGCGTAGTTCAGAGTTATTGAACACTCTGATAGCTCTGCAAGGAGTGCATTGAGCAGGTGTCAGGAGGGCACAAGAATTCCTTTGATAAGGAGAAAAGGGCCAAGTCTCTTAGGAGTTTGAACAATTTCAAGTTCAGAGGAGAGTAGTGCCAATAGTGCACAGTCGCTCAGAGGAGAGCTGAGTTTGGAGGAGACTCGTGCAAGGAGTGCGTTGGGCCAACACTTCGTCTAAGTGTTGAGGAAGTCTCAGAGGAGACGAACGCAAGGAGTGCCTGAGGACATTTTTCGTAAAAATCTCTAAGTCCGAAACTTGTTAGAAGTGCGCCAACTAGCCCAAGAGAGGTTGAGTTATGCTTTGGGATCTCCACCATATGCCATGTAGGCTAGGGATGCACCCTCACTAGGAGTAGTCACTGCCAACTAGAATCTAGACTCCAGACATGTCAAAAACATGTTTTTGACTTCCTTATTTTTTAGGAAACTCAATTAAAACCCCTTTTTTGTCTTTTTTCGAGAGAAATACATTTTTGAGTGATTAAAATCACTTTTTTTCCTAGACAAAAGGGGAATAGGGGTCTAATGGGTGCTTTGGCTTAGAAAACAAGCACAAACATGGCATCTGACAACGACTGATGCTATATTTTTACATTTTATTGACTTTACATTAAAAAAATTATGTTTTGCGGGAAATTTATTACTTGACTAAAACATTAAAAAAAGCCTATGGGGACCTAGCACAATTTCCATATGACTCAATAGACATGACCTAGCATGAACTTATATACATTTAGACACTAGACATTGGTTATACCATGCGAAGGCCTAACCACCAACACATACTCCAACTTTGGAGTCAGTTGAGTGAAAAAACTTAGAAATTATTAATCGCCCATAAAGGGAGGCAAGAAATAATTAACAAGTGAAAAAAAACACTCTGGAGTATATGCTCGTGTCCAGGTCTTAGGTGGCCAATATTCTTTTCCAACTTTCATGCTCAAGTCATTTATTACAATGCCCCAGAGGGATGGAAATGCAGAAAAAAGGTGGTCTAAATAGACCTGCTGAATCTGTGAAATCTGACTTCTGAGCATCTGTCTGCTCAGTCTTTGGCGGCTCATCTTCAAATCTAGCTAGTACAAGTCGGTGGATAACAAGGCCCATCACTTACAATAATACAATAATTAAAGTGACTTCTAAGGTTATTTTCTCTATTAATCATAGAGTCACTTTATAACCTTATTTTAATGAACTAATGTCACTTTTAGGATTTAGCTTTAATAAGCTAGTTACATCAATATATCTTCAATCTCCCCTTTCCCACTGGTTATAGCCTACGGAGAGAGTGTATATGCTAATCCATCATCCTCTGTCTAGTCATTTGGAAAGGGACATTACAGTCCTCCCTTCCCAAAATTGCTTGTCCTCAAGCAATCATTGACCAAGGCTCTGCCTAATGTGGCTCTTACTCCATGTAACATTCTCTATAAGCTTGCCTCCTACCATGAGCTTGTGCCCCAAGTTTCTTACCGATGGTATCGCTTCCCCTGTACCTCTATTGGTATGCTCCGCACCATAAATGTGCACACACTATCTGTGACCGAATGTCTCCTAGAATGAACTGTACCCTGTGCCCACTGTCTTTGCCTGGATATCCCCTCATAAGATTGTCGCCTCATCAATGGTTGCGACCCTCTAACTGTTGTGCTATGCATACCACCATGCCCCAACACCATCTCCATTTGTTGTGCTAAAGCATCCCTTGGAGCATTAGTGGTCATGCCCCTTAGAACTACCCTTTTTCCTCCTGCAATCCTGAACTCCATCTTCATTTTTTGGTAGTCCTGAGAGATTGTCCCTAATGTACTAAGCCATTGAACTCCCATGACAAAACCCGTGTTCTCTAAATCCATCACAAAAAAATCATCCCTCACTATATGGTTGCCCATGGACAACTCTAAGTGTTGAACTATCTGTGTGCATGCCAAACTATGTCTACTTGTCACCAACACTCCGAAATCTCCAACCTCAATCGTAGGTAAACCCAGCCTCCTGACTAATCCAGAGTCAATGAAATTGTGGGTGGCCCCACCATCAATCAAGATCACGACTCTCTGTCCCTATACTCCTCCCCTAATCTAGAATGTATGAAAGCTAGGAATGCTTGGTAGAGAGGTGATAATCATCTCCTTAGCCTCTCCATGAGGCTGTTCCTCATCACTGCTCCACACTGTGCCCTGAGTCTGTCCTGCTCCTCCTATCAGAATGTACCTGACCATCCTCCAAACACCTATGACTCGTTTGCCAAGACTGTTTGCAACTATAATAAAGACCCCTCCGAGTCTCTCCGTCTATCGAGTCTATCCCTGACCTCTCTGTCTGTAAGGATCTCCTATCTGTGTTTTGTCGATGTGCAGAAATTCTATATGTCCCGTGCACTGTGTGCGACGTATAATCCATGATACGCTCCCTCTTCCAAGATCCGTCTGAGCTCCTGTCTGTGCTCTGCCAATGTGCGAGAAATCTATCTATGACCTGCTCTATGCCACGTGCTCTCCTCCAAGATATATCTAAGCTCCTATCTGATCCTCCAAAAGTGGAAGTCTCCAGTTTCCTTTCCTCATACCCCGAGTCATAATTCTGTTGTTCTCCACGGTGCTTTCTGGGTCTTAGTCTGCACTTGATGCGGAAATAATTTGCTAATGATACAACACTATGGAAACTATCACTCAAAGCCTCATACTCCCTCCGATACACCTCAAAGATACTCTCTGATTTTGATTGACCCAGTTGTGGTGTACCTAAGAAGGTCGACATAGATGGCCTGAGTGACAACTTGCTGTAAGAATGCATATGTTCTTGTGTTGCCTCGTGTCTGTTGTTGCCCATTGTTTGGTACCTATCTCCTCTATGTATAGCGTTGGCCCCATCATCTCTCATGCCTCCACCAATCACTAACCTATGTGCATGTGTTACCTTGTGTTTGATGTCGCCCACTGCCTGTTACCTATCTCCTCTATGTGTGGCACTTGCTTCATCATCTCTCGTGCCTCCACCAATCACTACAGATGTCTCCTACAACTGATGGTCAACCCTGCTCACTACGCTGTCATCCCTGTGAATGCTATTGTGAGGGTACTCTCTAACAACCAAGCTCTGCTGCAAAGGGGTGTAGCACTCTCTAGTGGAAGCTCCTTTCTCTATCTCAGTCCCATGCTCCGTCGCATCTCGATGCGCATCACGACCCACCTCTGCATGCTCCTGCTCACTACCGCTCACTACTGCAATCTCTTGTATGCCCCTGTCAAACACTCTTCCTTCTGATAATATCGTGAAACTGTGGATACTGCCTACCACTGTATTTCCTGTAACCCCTGATGTTGTCCTGTGTCTCGATTATATCGTTGTATTACTCAATCCATGAGTGTCAATTGGCTTCGGACCTTGAATGGATGTGTCCTCGTCACTAGTGTCATCTAATCTTGGATCCCACATAGATGTGTCATCATCTGAATTGTCCCTGGCTCTGGAATCCGCATGTGTATGCTCAACTGCCTTAGAGATCTCCAAGAATGTTGGCTCATGTGACACGGGAACACCCTCAATCGTCTATGGGTCATGTCTCTCCATAATCATCTCTGATCCCGAGTGCCTCTCCAATTCGCAAGACTCCAACAAATCATCAATGTTGCTAACATCTCCCTGTGATATGGCTAATGCAAAAGACTGACTCCCCACTGAGATGGATGTAGTGGATACCCGACTAGACTCCTCAAGGAGCTGCTCTATTCTCGACTCTAATCCTCGAAGGGCCATCTGTGTGCTCTTCAAGAATCCATGTGTGCTTACCAACTCATGAGTAAGTCTGTCCACCTCATTCCCTTTCTCCTTCAACGCCCCATGATACATCTCACCAATCACCATAAGGTAATCTCTATCCATAAGGAGATGCTGGTAGTTGGACTCCATCACTGTCACTCCCTCTCTGAGTGTCTGAAATTCCGTAATGGAAAACTCTCCCCCCAAACTATCCTGTTCCACCGCGGTTCTCCAACAATACTCCGCCACCAATACTTGTGTATCATCTAGGTGTATCATGGCTGCCGCAATCATATCCTTTGACCTTCAGCTGCCCTGCAAATAATGCGACTCATATGAGCCAACATCTCTACCATGCTGACATACTGACTCACCAGTATTGTTCCTAGGATCAAATGTGGAGCCCTCATCATCATACTCACCAACATCCACTGCACTACTATGATCATCACCCATATGCACATCCTGTAAGGCGAGTCCTTGCTCCAAAGATGACTTGCCCTGTGTCAATGCTCCATCGCCCTTAGGTGTATCCACGCCCAAATCATCCTGAACCTCATCACAACACGAAGATGCTATCTCCTCCTCATGATCTAATGTGCTATCCTCATGTCCACCACATGTGCTAATATTACGACCCTCTGATGGTGTGTCCAATGCTGCTATCCTATCATCCTCATCGCATACATCCTCAATATGCTCATCCCTGGAGTCAATCTGTGGCCCTGTCAATCCACTAACATGCAATGACGTCTCCACTGCCATGACTGCTTTGGCTCTGCTTTCCTCTTTCTTTTTCATAGCTGCCTCTCTCCTCTGTAACCCTTCATACCATTCTGATCTTCTTCTCTCATTCTTTTGATAAGTTTTCCAAATTTGAGACTTGTGCTCCTGAATTTTAGCAAGTGTTTTTTCTAAATTATTGTCCGCTGCAAAATTCTTTTTACGTTGTTCTGACATCCACTCTCTCAATGCTGTAAATTCCTTCTTATTTTGCTCTGCTATTCTTTGCAAGTCTTGCAAAAGTTTTACCCAAAGCTTTTCTAGGATATACATCCTCTTAGACCACTGAAAAATAAGTACCACTATTCAATTTGCAATCAGAATTTTTTCTCCTTATTGAAGACCCCTCAGGATGGGAGGAATCTTCGCTCTGATACCACTGTAAGATTCCCGATTAAATTGATGAAGAAATCTGCATATCTTCTTTGGGAAATTTTGTCAAACAGTTAGATGTCAGACTTAGTTTCCTTGTCAAATGGTCTCTTCCGTCTGTGCCGACTTCATGGAAGGTTTCTGTGGTTTTTAGGGAGTCGTTTGAAGAGGTTTCGACCTCCTTATAACTCCATCAAGGTCTGTTGTTATATTTATATGAGTTCTGGTATGTGTATATTAGCATTTCTCATTGAATCATTATGTCAAGCAGTTTGCATGCATTGGCTATAGCTTGCATTTTAAGCATGTTTTCTTAATTATAATGATTTAGAACAACATAGAACACTCACAACATACATACCACATGAATACAAGAAATGATACCAAGTATATAACTTGAGAAAGCTTAAATGTCTCCAAGAATCCTTGCTTATTTATTTATTATATATGGCTGTCCATAGAAGTAATTTCCAGATCTGATCCAAGTAATACAACAGCCACTTTATTGGCCTATAATGGCTCCAAAATGCAAGAAATTGTGACAAAGATCCTCCTTTACGAGCCCCTAATGATGGCTGCCCAAAGGGATGTTATATCATGCAAAAATCCATAATTCCCATGCCAAGAAATGCCCTCTCCATGAGACTTACGCCCTGCTGAAATAATAATAATAAATCTTACCTTGGATCTCCACGAAATTCACGAACCAATGTAGATGAAGGTATGGCTGGCCTAGATGATGAATCTAACCAATAAGAAGTGCAAATTCCGGCTCCACCCAAGAATTCTTCAATCTCCAAGTCTCCCTCCTTAAGCTAGTTACGCCCAACCTCAAAATAATAATTTTCCCCCAATGGAAAACCCTCCAAATATACCCACAAGGTCACCCAATTATGGCCACACAAGCAAGAGTGGATCTCCTCTAGATGTCACTCCCAAAACCCCAAATTGACCCCTTCTCTTGATGGTACATTGTCCCTACAGGAACCCCAATAGATGTGCGTCCCACCTCAAATACAACCTGTAGAATGGTACTTGTAACAAAGATTGCTAGAGTGGGATCTCCCACTGAAACTAATCCCTCTAGCTAGAGTGGATCTCTCACCACTGAAACTAGATCTAGGGTTTTACTCCAAACCCTAAGCCTCCAAAGCTCCTTGAGCTCTCCACAATCTCAACTAAAAAACATAACATGCATAATGAGAGGAAATGAGCCCCTATCTCTTCTTTATACCCCTCTCACCTTTTTCTCCTCAAACGACTTTTTAATTCATCTTTAGTATTTTTTTCTAAAATCACTTTATTAATTTATTTACGTTTTTCACCCCGGAAAGTGATTAATTCGCCTTTAAGACTTCTCCCGCCACTGAAAGTCACTTTTCACCATCCCATACTGTAGATATTTTCGACCCGATTCCAACAAGCTATTATACTAAGGTATTTCTCCAAGAAACAAGTTCCAAATAGTACCTTTAGTGTAATTAATTAAAAATGCCCAATAATAACCTCGTTTTATGGAAATCGTCGAAATGCAATGGAACCAAGAACAAGCTATGCAGAAATGATCTTGATGATGAATAATGGTAAATAAAATAGTTGGGCCCATCACTTACAATAATTAAAGTGACTTCGAAGGTTATTTTCTCTATTAATCATAGAGTCACTTTATAACCTTATTTTAATTAACTAATGTCACTTTAGGATTTAGCTTTAATAAGCTAGTGACATCAATTAATCTTCATAGTCTTCCCTTTCCCATTGGTTATAGCCTATGGGGAGAGTGTATAGGCTAATCTGTCATCCTCCGTGTATTCATTTGGAAAGGGACATTACATTCATGAGGTGATATCTCTTCATAGTCCCTAGTTTTCTGCATTTAGACTCGAGTATTGAGCTGGCAACAATTGATTTTCTTTCCAACTCATACCTTGGGATGGTGTAGAGGCTACTCTTTGCAAATTAAGGAGCTGGTAACACACTCCTATCACCATCAAGATCTTGGATGTGTCTAAGATCTCTTGAGGGAGCTTGCTTGGTACACCTTAGAGTTGGCTAGAGTCCCAAGATCCATTGCAAGAGCCAAACCTCAAGGAGTATTGGTTGACTCCATATCCCAATAGGATTGGCACTGGTCTTTATTTTCTTTACTCTCAAAAAATTTAAAATTTAATCTTTTTCTTTTTGTTTGTTTTGCAGCAAAGGGTTTCATTGCTTGATTTAGATTGCTAGATCTACAAGGTTTTCATTGTACAATCTTTCCTAACTTGGATCTAACATATGCTAACTAGTCTTTTTCATAATATATCTGAATGTTAGCACAAATATGGTATAGATCTTGTTTTGCATTGCTCAATCTTTGGATCTAGCAAGGAAAATACACATTGTTTAAGTCTTTTCATATCTGTTGGGTTGCTTACTTTATGCTTGGACATGTTATCCCCGATATCTAGGGATAACTAGGAGATCATGTCTCGAGGCCCACATGGTCCTAGACATGGAGTACCGAGAGCAGGAGCAACTTGAGCATGGCCCTGGAGGGCCCATCTTTCTTCTCCTTAGCCAGCTTTGTCCTGTCAGCAGTACCAGCCTCCATCACTACCGGCCTGGACTTGCATCAGAAAGGACTCTTGCTCCTTGAGGTAATTGGTCCGAGGTATCATGGTATGTGTCATATTTGATCATTATAACCTTCTTATGTATGCATTAGGTTTCTTTCATTT
>JZKD02S1674941.1:42711-57151 GCA_000966675.3 Picea glauca
TTGGAGGCAGCCTGGGAGGGAAAAACTCCGGAAAGTTAACCTGACTAGTTAGGCCACATTAACCCCCTGAGATTAAAAAACCCCCGATGAAAAGGAACTCCCCTGATGTCAACATACAAGGTACCTGACCTAACTATGATCCATGCAGACATTATTACATTATTACCCTCGCAGGGGTGCGGAGATCCCGTTTACAAAAATTTAAGTGCCGGTGTTTAAAAACACCCAGTAGAACCCTGCTGTCTTCGACATAGATAATCTTCATTATATATGAGTTGACCTCCGTGCTAAACGAGCGGTCAACAGAGCTTATACTATTCACATTTGTACTAAGTTACGTGTGTTATAAACATAAATGTTCATTACTTAGTCTATATTAGGTAGGATGGAGTAGCATTTATTGATAATGGTGGGTTGGGCTTAGCTAGGCCCAAGTGAGATGTACCCCTTTGACGTGTAGATATAAACTTGCCCTTGTACTTTTTTCTCAATCAACCATTAATTATCTCTTATCTTATATTTGATTATTGCGTTTGAAATATTAATTACTTTTCTTAATTTTCTTACAAGTGGTATCATAGCCATTATGCTCTAGGACAACATTATTCCATTGTGCAAACCACTGTTCCAAGTCCAATTTTGGGATTTTGAAGACCTGTTTTTGGAGATTGGAACACTATGTTTTTGTCTCTTGGAATTCTAGGCGAGCAAATATGTGCATGGATTCAAGTTGAAGCACACAATCCAAGGGTGCAACTTCTAATAGATGCACATGCAAGCGGGTGTGTTACAAGGTAGAACATGCTTTGTATCAAGTTCACTGTTAATACCACGGTGGGTCATGAATAAAGCAATAAATCAAATTTTGGGGAAGTCCTAATCCCAGATTCCATGGTCGTTCAATTTGGGTTATGAAATGAGCATGGTAAATTGGAAAATAAGAAGTTTAGACTCTTGACATACCTTATTGGAGTAGTGTGTGGTTGCAATTTGAACAAATGACATGTAGATTAAAAATTCTCCTCAAAACCCTGGTGGCATGGTATGTGAGATTGATATCATAAATTCATTCATTTATATTCATTCTCCTCCATTGGTGACTAAATCAATAATATTATTCTAGCATAAGAGCCATAATATCCATTATGAAATAGTAATTTTTCTCATACGAATCACAATTTCTTCCATCAAATCATGAAGGCATCGTGGGATGCATAAAACATTGTGTATAGATAGAAAGAAAACATTGTGTATAGGTGGAAAGAGTGTTGATCCCTTTCATGGGAATAGAAGAAGGGTGCAAATTTGCCGTGAACAGATGCATAGTGCCTACATAGGCCATGGGTGGACAAGGAGTCTAAGCTACAATACATGCATGCTGCATAGGTGTTAACCCCTAGATTTTCACCCTTGAAATTCTTGAGGGTTAAGAGCCAGCATGCGCTATTTTCGCTGGAATTCTGAGATTCTCCCAGAGTTTAGCACTTGTGGTTAGCAGAGGTTGGTTCCCATCAGAGGCAGGTATATGATCGGTACATGGTCGTTTGGTTCAGAGTTAGAGTTGGTTTGGTTTCCCATGCGTTGCTACTTTTTAGGAGACACAGTTTGAGTGGATAACTTGATAGTTTGGAGTAGTTCTGAGCATACAAGGAGTGTCCTTGCATGATTCTAGGCCCGATAACACTTTTCCAAGCAACATGCAGGAGATTTTTTAGTAGTTTGGGCTCCAGGCCCCAGATTCAGATTCTGAGCACATATTGTGGTTCCTTGCGACATTCTGAGTCTTTTGGACCTTTTCAGAGATGATTTGGCACAATTACTATTTTTAGCAGGTTGAGGGCCGTGGCTCGCATGTCAATTCTGATTGCAGATTCAGATCCCTTACGAAAAAATAAGTTCAATGAGTATAAAGTCAAAGGCATTCAAACAAATTTCTATTTTTAGCAGTGTCTATTTTTAGACAACGACATGTGGTGATGTTCTCCTAGTCTTCTTGAATGATGTGGACAGTTTCCTAAAATGTAGGAGCTGGATTCTATTTTTAGAAAGTTCTATATATAGTAGGTACGGTCATCATCCATGCAGTGCTAAGTGGCACCCTCATAGGTCGACATGTGGCAAATCTACAGAGTGATGTGGCATCCACCTAGTATAGGGCGCATTTTCCCAAGACTTGAGCATATAATAAATAAATTAATTGAGATAAGGGAGCCGCATAACTAGGCCTAAATTTAGCCGTATATTTCTCCATATAATCACCTCTCCACTTGCCATGCATCAACTCCATAAAATTCGCCTTCAGTTGAGTTTAAACCGCAATTTCTTAAAAAATAGGGAATCCCTAAAAAATAGGACAAAATTCCCCAATCAAGGCTTAATTTTATCACTAACTTTTCCTCACTCGACATATCTTCACTTTCCATGCATCAATTTCATCAAATTCCTCTTATATTGCTTTTAAACGCAAATTTCCTAAAATTTAGGAAAATCCCTAAAAATAGGACGGATTTCCCCTTGGCCAAAACTTACTCATTACTTGGCCAAATTTTGCATTTAAACATGCGTTTAATTCCTAATTTATTCCCGCATGCGTTAACTCTCCTATTCTTCACATGCGTTAACTCTCCTATTCTTCACATGTGTTAACTCATGTTCTTTCCATTCCCTCGTGCACATTAATTCCTACACTCACACTTATTCCTTCATGCGCATTAACTCCTATTTTATTCACACTCCTCTCCTATATATTGGATGGATTTCATTGGTTATTGGCGGGTTCATTGCAGCAACAACATCATGTCTTTCTCATTCTCCTCTCTCTTCTTCTCTAGTCTAGTGGCCCTTCTTTGAGCAAAGCAATCATTGTGCCGGTTGTAGACTTTCCATGTGTGGCACAATCAACTCTCTTGTAAGCCTAATCAATAAAGAAGTGTGTGTTTGTCTTTCAAACCTCTTTTCTTGGCGGTACTATGGTAAATTTGTGATCTGATTTGTCATTTTCTGAACTGTTCATTGTGGTTATTTCTGATCTTTTGAATTGTTTTCTGCCTCTTTTCTAGTCTATTATCATTGTGCCAACCTTGCAGGTTCTCTCCAAGCGAAAATAATCACTTTTCCTCATTGTTTTGGGCCGCTTTTACCTGCTGTCCAAGATGAACAGCTTGCTGATTTTTTTATTTTTTAACGCAGAAATTTGAATTTAGATCAGTAGCAATTCGCTTTAGTGTGCCTAGGGACTCCCCCCAGAGGCTAGCAAGCACTAGCCCAAACGGAGAGGGGTTTGGTCAGTGACAATTTGGGGGCATTCCACCTTTAATTAACCAAGCTTTTACTGCTGTCATAACAGGTTTATCAGCTCAAATTGGAGGGTAAAAATTTGTGCTAACAGTAGGCCACACATGCAGTTAGAGTGTAGCACTAAACCGAGGTTACAGGACTGAAGGAGGGCAGGATAAGAAGTAGACACCAACAACATATGAAAGATAGACAAATTTGCAAAATTCTTGTATCTAGCTATGGATTACGGGTTATTTTGTCAGTTTCTTGGTGTGGAAACTTTTAAATTACACAGTTACTTTATCGATTGAACCCTTCATGTAGGTTGTTGATCAAAAGACTAAGTTTAGAAAGAAACTTAACCCTAACATAAGCAAACCCTAATACAAAGAAGTGTGAAGTAGACCCATGCAACTTGATTTTTGGTATTAATTTTCAACTCTAAGAGAAATTATAGAACCCGACATTAGTGTTGGTGAGCAATGTTGAGTTAAGCGCATAAGTCAACTATTTCAATGATGACATGACCAACACATATGATGTACAATAAATTGGATTCATATATGTAATAGTTGACGTCAATGATCTAGTGGATGCCATCATTGATCGAGTAGATGAAGCCCCTTATCTAGCAGATGTTAGTAACAAACTAAAAGCAAGGGAGTTCAAGTCATGGAAATCTAAGATCATGGATTGTTTAGCGCACAACCATGACCTCCTAAATTTAAGTTCAATTTTTCAAAGTTCAATGGGGACAGTGCCAGGTTGGGTACCATATGGTTAAACGAGATTCGAGAGATATTTTGCGATAAATCCAATGCTAAACAAGGACGAAAAGATCTCAATAGCTTCGGTGTGACTAGAAGGCTTACCTTTGACTGGGTTATATGGTGGGCTAGCAAAATCAGAGGCTTATGTCCTATCTAGCAATTGTTTAAATCAAACTTTGCCAAAAGGTTCTATGATGAAGAAGAACAAGATATCTTCACCAACCCTACCCCATCTTCGACAAATATGGTGGGAAGAAGATTACACCAGAGAATGGGAAATTTTGGCAAAACGAATGTTAGACATCTTGATGACAACATGTGCTTAAAATCTATGTTGTCCACTTAAGGAGAGACATAAGAAATAATGCATAGATGTGGAATATATATTCTGTTGAAGATGCTACAACTAAAGCAAGGCTAATACAAAGGAAGCTTCTCAGTCAACAAAGAACATCCCTCCCATCCACAAAGAAGATGGAAATATATGTTTTTCCACGCCAATGTAATGAAGCTAACCATCGTAAGCCAGGAAATAAAGAGAGGAAAGATAATATGCTATATCACTGATGATCAAGAATGGTGAGGAAGTAGAGGTCTCTAGCTATAATTTAGAAGAAGACAAGGGAGAAACAACTAAATTAGAATTAGATTGTGAAGAAGCCCACGTAAATATTAGTAGCAGCCATGATAGTCGATGCACAACTGTAAGCCATGAAGTCAAAAAGGACAAGAGGAAGAAAACAATGTCATTGACGACTATGCTAGGAAGGCCATGACCTCAATCCTTGAAGTTGAAGGGGTCAATGAAAAATATAGAGATGAATGTACTTGCAGGCTCTATAAGTACTCATAACTTCATTGCAAAGAAGTAGAGTCTCTTTGAATATCCAATGAAGCACCATAGAGTTGAAATGATAGATGACCAAAGATTACAAAGGTTGGTAGATGTCATCAGGTGACTCTCCAAATACAAAAGTTCAAATTCTAAGAATGATTCTATGTTGTGAGTCATGACACTTGTTGAAATGGACATATTCTTAGGTGTAAAATAGATGATGCTACTAGGTACCTACACCAATCAACAAAAAACAATCCATGAAATTCATATGGAAAGGGAAAACATACAAATTGTACGATGAACTTTTAGCTGTCAGAACAACCTCTTCACAACAAATAAGGAAGATGAACTCAAAAAATACACTACGCTAATGTCCTAGGAAGGAAGACGTCATAGTAGCTATCACCAAGGTTTCCAAAGTAAGAGACCATTTGTAACAATCAGAAACGATTATGGACATCTTGAAAGGGAAACATGAGAAAGTATAGGATGAAATCAAGCAACACTTAGATGACCTTTAATCCAATGGAAGAATTTGTCGGTTGAGGACATCTTGTGAGGAAACATGGTCGTCCATCTGCAACATCCTCACCAAATTATTCTTTGAGGACAAAAAGTCTTGAAGGGGGAGGGCTTGTAATGAATGTTTTAAACATAAATGCTCATTATGTAGGATAGATTCAGTAGGCTAGAGTAGGATTGATTAATAAAGGTGGGTCGGCCTTAGGTAGTCACAATTGACTTGTACCCCTTTGACATGTATATATAAACATGCCCATGTATTTCGTTCTGAATCAATCTTATCTTATATTTGAATATTTCATCTGAAATATTATTAGAAATATTAATTGCTTTGCTTAATTTGGGTTTAATTATTTACAAGGCAACCTCAAATTAGTGCTCTAATGTCTAAAAGAACTCTTGGTGGAAAACAAAGGCTTGACATGGGGAAGACACCTCCTTGTGCACTTGTGTCCATCTTAGTTACAATGGGTCTATCTTTGAAGACACCAATCATCAAATTTGCACTTAGATGAGCATAATTAGGACTCTAACCTAGCATGGTGCACTACATTATATTATGAATTTCAGAGTGGAAGGTATCATACAGCAATGTCAAAAGAAGAGAGGACAACCAAATAATGACCAGTGGTCTTGATCAACAATTCATGGGCCTCAAAATAGCCCCTCGTGTAAAATCTCCTTGTCATGGATTTGATAGATCATTCGCTTCTTTGAAGTCCATTTTCACATTTGGATACAGGTTTTCAGACAACGTGTGTATTGATGCAGGATTATTTAGATGACATTTAGATGTATGCCAATATGCAACGGTGCATAGGATGGTTAATGAAGTGAGCGCACGTAACTAGAATGGAGGCACATAGAGAATGTTGTTGCTGAAGAGCCAATGAAGTAGAAGAATGCATGCATTGTATGCAAAAGGCAGGACACAAACATGTAGGCATAGGAATCCAGAGAGTTTTTAAGATGGCAAGCATGAGAGGTCAAGAAATCTTTGAAGTCCATTTTCACATTTGGATGTAGGTTTTCAGACTTCAACATGCGTATTGATGTAGGAGCATTTAGATGCATGCCAATATGCAACGGTGCACATGATAGTTGATGAAGTTAGCGCACATAACTGGAATGGAGGTGCATAGAGAATGTTGTTGTTGGAGAACAAATGGAGTATAAGAATGCATGCATTGGATGCAAAAGGTGGGACACAAACATGTAGGCATAGTAATCCAAAGACTTTTTAAGGTGGCAAGCATGAGAGGTCAAGAAATGTAGAAGATGAATTGTGAACTATGAAAGATTGAGACATCGCAGATTGTATATGTAATATAAATTATATGATAATGAGAACAGGAATACCTCTCCACGCATCATGTTGTATTAGGTGTAGAGGAGAGGTGCATGCTAGATGTTTGATTTGTAGAAGGAAGTGAAGAGAGAGAGAGAGAGAGAGAGAGAGAGAGAGAGAGAGAACTATGGAAGATTGAGACATTGCAGATTGTATATGTACTATGAATTCAAAGAGTTTTAAGGTGGCAAGCATGAGAGGCCAAGAAATGTAGAAGACGAACTGTTATGGTGTGGTAGTTGAGTTGGTTAGCATCCCAAGGAGAGAGAGAGAGAGAGAGAGAGAGAGAGAGAGAGAACTATGAAAGATTGAAATTTGAGACATTGCAGATTGTATATGTAATATGAATTATATGATAATGAGAATGAGAATACCTCTCCACTCATCTTGTTGTATATGAATTTTGTATTGTGTGAGTGTTTGCAATTTTTGTTCTATATTCATTGCTGCATAACATGTGAGAGGTCTAGAACCTCGACGCAAGGCCATATTGGGTCTATTGCATTCCCCACTACGTTAAATTTGGTATTAGAGAGGGAATTTTGTCTAGGAGTTTTGGTGTCAGAGCATAAGGTGGACTTTTTGTGAGCGGGGAGAAATTTGAGAGTGAAATTTAAGAAAGTAAGAAGATTGAATATTGCAGCAATGGAAAGAAGATGGGGTTGAATGATTGTGAGCGAAGATTTATAAGAATTAAGGAGAATTGAGGAATTGGAGACAAGACAACAAAGTGGGAAGTTCGAAGCCAATAGTTTGGCACTAGAACGCAAAGAAGAATAAAGAGAGCAAAAAGGCGATGTTGCATCCTTGTTGATTGGATTTTTGAAGACCAAGAGGGGAACTGAGGTTGTAGTCTTGGAACGCTATCAAATTTTTAATGGGACTAGTATAGAATGTTGCTTCTTTGAAGATCAAGTTTATGGGCACTAAGTTATAAAGTCTAGAGTTGAATATTAAACAAGTTTGTAAAGTGCTCAAAGAGGACTATGTGACTTTATATGCACCATCTCAAATTCACAATGATCATTTGTTAAAAGATAATTTGTCTCATAAGAGATTGAAGGGATATGTTGTATTAACATATAGAAAGATCGTTGATGACATTTCAAAGTACCCATACCGCTATAGTACACTATGATTTTTAAGACAATTGAATATATTAAAATTCATACTCTTGAATGATTTGATGGTAAATCGATTTGTCCACATTGAAAAAGTGACGGTGCATGAATTTGAAACTATGGAGAAGAATGCAATATCAGCTAGGACTTGGAGATTGTAGTGAAATAGTGCCAATAATGTGGTGCCTTTAAAGTATGGGGGAGAAAGATATTTGTGCAGATTCTCATTGTGACTGTTAAATTTGGCAGCATCGACAATCATTCTCCATTGAGAGGCCATTTGGGCCACCCTGAGGCTAGCCAGGGAGATTTGGAGAATCAACCAGTCTTGTGAGGTATTGACAAAATCTAGGGGGAACGTACAACCTCTGTGAGTCAAACCAAAATTCAGGACGAACGAGATGCTATGTAAGTCTAATGCAAAAGTTAGGGGGAACATATAACCTCTGTGAGCATAGATAGTCTAGTGCAAAAGTCAAGGGGAACGTACAACCTCTGTGAGCATAGACAGACTAGTGCAAAAGTCAGGGGTAACGTACAACGTCTGTGATCCTAGTCAAGCCTTGTGAGCCATGAGCAAAAGTCAAGGCATCTAGCAAAAGTTAGGTTGAATATAAAATTCCTATGAGCTAGAAACAAACGATATTCCTAATATTGCAAATGATGTAAACGTATTGATCTAGTGTGTTGGCACGTGTAACATTATCCACCATGAAGAGAAATTCGAATTGCCTTGTAAAGAGTCGAGTTGTAACTAAAGTCTCAAGTCTAGTTCTATTTTCGAACTAAAGTGTAATGCTGAGTTGTAACTGAAGTCTCAAGTCTAGTTCTATTTTCAAACTAAAGTGTACTGCGGAGTTGTAACTGAAGTCTCAAGTCTAGTTCTATTTTCGAACTAAAGTGTAATTCTGAGTTGTAACTGAAGTCTCAAGTCTAGTTCTATTTTCGAACTAAAGTGTAATTCTGAGTTGTAACTTAAGTCTCAAGTCTAGTTCTATTTTCGAACTAAAGTGTAATTCTGAGTTGTAACTGAAGTCTCAAGTCTAGTTCTATTTTTGAACTAAAGTGTAATGCCGAGTTAAGTCAAGCATGCTTTCGTACTTCTATTTCGAGCCCTCTCCACTTCTCCTCCATTCCATTATAAGCAGAGGTCGATCCCCTCTCCTCAACACAATTGCTATACGGAGGCGAATATCAGTCCATTAAAGGCTGCTATACAGAGGCACATATAGAGGCAACATACCAGTGCTGTAGAGGCGCATATAGAGGTAGCAAACAGTGCTGTAGAGACAGCATACAGAGGCAACATATCAGTGCTGTACAGAGGTACATATCAGCGCTAAAGAGGCAGCCATAACAGTGCTGTACAGCGGTACATATCAGCGCTAAAGAGGCAGCCATATCAGTGCTGTAGATCAGCATTTAGAGGCAACATATAGAGGTGCATATCAGTCAATTAGAGGCAGTTTCAACAGCCCATATAAGAGCTGATATATCTTAGTCTTTGAAAGCAACTAGGATACATCTATATCAGCAAGGTCTCATAGGTCTCTGTCAGGTCAGAGTCAACTTGGCAAGCTCTTTAAGAGCAGAGTTTTCATGGTGGATGTTTGTAAGTGATCTTACATTATTAATGCAATAAAGGAATATCGTTTGCTGGGGTTTTTCTCCCTGTACAGGGTTTCCCTAGGGTATATGTGTTGTTGATGTGCATGCTTACGTATCTACATGATTATTGCTATTCAGTTATGATTCTATATTGTTGAAATGTATTAAGATGGAATTATAGTGTTGAAGAATTCAAAGAAATAATCCGCATAAGAAATCAAGCTCAAAATTTAACAGTGACAACAAAAGTTCAAAGCATGTTGAGGAGTGCTACCTCCCCAGTTGCACTAGGAAGGACTTATGGATAATCCACAAAGATTGAACAAGGCACTTGTTCAAATTCAAAGTTCAAAAGTCCTGCAGGTCATTATTTCCCCTTCATTTCTTCTTCTTCTTTTTCTTTATGCATGTTCCATACCCCCATGGGGGGAATTGTAATAAAATGAGTTAGCATGAGGTCTTTTGTATGTAAAAGACTCAACTCCCCAAGACTTGGTCATTAGTGCATAACTCTAGAGTGTTTTTTTTTTTCACTTGGTTAATTATACCTTGCTTATTAACAATTTATAACTTTCTAAGTTTTTTCACTCACTTATTCCAAAGCTGGAGTATGTCCTAATGGTTAGGCCTTGGTGTGTTCTGTCTGAGTCTAGTGTCAAATGAATATATTACCATGCTAGTCATTTACTCAGAGTCTTATGGACATCCATTAGGTCCCTCTAGGATTTTTAATTGTTTTAATAAAATGTAGAATTCCTGTAAAACGATATTTTACCTTGTAAATTGATGTGAATATTAAAAGAAGTGTTACTAGGAGGTGTTATACACCTTGGGGGGTATGGTTTTCTAACCCAGAATACCCCTTTACCTCAGTCTAGCCTTTGTCGAGCAAAATTATTGATTTTTCACTCACAAAAATCAATTATTTCCTCAAAAAGGTGAATAAATCAGCTCCCTATTTTTAAGGAGACATGCCAGGGACATGTTTTCACTTGTCTCTAGTCTAACTCATCCTCTCTGCTAGTTAGTGGCACTTAGGAGTGAGTTGTGATTGAGTTAAGTGTTGGTTCACTTGACATGGTGGAGTTTCCAAGAGGAGGTGCGCTCTCCCTCTTGAGAGGTGGAACACTCTCCTTGAGGGTGCCAATCCCAAGGAGATATGAGACTACCTCTTGAGACGTGGCGTCCTCTCTTTCACCTATCTCTTGACTTGTGGCGAGTTAGCTCTATTTTGATGAGTTGTGGCATAGATCCAACCTCACATTTGTCTCATTCACTTTGGGATGTGCCCCCTCCCTCCTTCGGAAGTGCACCCCTCTTTGTATTTATATAAGCCTTCTCTCCTCTTCATGGAGAATGAGAGTTTGGGCTGAGCTTGCTATTGTACTGCCATTGTAATATTTTTTGTTGGAATAAATAAGACTTTGTAGGTCAAGAAGGTGGTGTGCATCATTTTTGTGGATATTGGATATCTTGTGCTTTATTATATGAGGTAATCTTAGCTTAGTTTCTTGCATGTAAATTTGTTATTTGGCCTTTGAAGGGGTGTTATCACCTAGTAGGATAGGATCTATTAAGTTAGTTTAGTTCTTAGATCTTATTGATTATTTACATTAGTGACATAAGATTTATATGTCTTTTCAGTTGATTAACATATTATCTAAGCCTCTTTTGTAGGTGACACCAAATATTTAACAAGCTTTTTGCAAGTTTTCTAAGTTTTATAGGTCCTTATGCTTGGAGAAGTGGATGGACTAGCCTAGTGGAACCTTCTACATCCTCCAAGCCTCTTTAGAATGTAGTCCCTCAACATCTCACTGGAAGACCCCATAGCCCAAGGATTCCAAACTTAAAGCTTCTCTCTCTCTCTCTCTCTCTCTCTCTCTCTCTCTCTCTTTCATAAAACTAAATTTTTCTTGGTTACTTTCCTTTGCATGCAAGTAGATCTAGATTCTAAATAAAAATGTTAAGTAGATCTTTATTTTTGCATGCATGCATAGATCTATACTTTGCATTTAAAGTTTTTATCATTCAAAGTAGATTTAGCATAAAAAAGTCATCTTTTAGCAGGTTTTTTCTAGCTAGATCTCAAAGCTGAAAGGTAGTGTTGCCGTCCTAATACACACTTGCAAACGTGAGCTAAGTCCGGCTCACTTAGTGTGTCCTTGGAGGCACAATGCCTAGGTTCACAGCCCACGCTGTCACTTTGACCGGAACCTCTTCCGTCTAGGCTCATTCCTAGGGAAGCCAAGGGGGGTAGTCCCTAGTTTCTAGATTAGTTTTATAGTTAAGTTCTAGGAGTTGATTTTAATTATTTACAAGGTTTGGGGGGTTCTAATCCTAAGATGCACAAGCAACAATGCAAGATGCAAGGGTTAGTATGTTAAGCAAGACCTTTCCCTAGGTCAACTAAGACTAGTGCCTAAGGTTGGGCAAGGGGTCAACTAGCTGTTAGGGTGTTTCGTTACAAGTAGATTACAAGAAGAGTGATTTAATCAAATATTAAGTACAAGATTTACAATTAAAGAATGTTAGAATACAACAGACAAACTAACCACTTTAATTATTTTGTGTACAGGTTACAAGAAGATCAAAGCATCATATTACATTTATGAGATCATCATCAATACATCATCATACATCAACAAAAAAGAGTTATGGTTTTTAAGCATAAGTATTATGAAGATGAATGATACCCACTCTTAGTTATTAAACCCTCAGAGTATTTATTAGATTAAGCCCAAGGTTGGATTATTAAGGTCTCTTAAGATAGTCAAGTTTTAGTTACCTTTATTAAGCTTTCACCAAAGCCTCCTCCTCCTATTGCCAATTGATTGCTGGATGCTCAAGAAGTATAGCAACAAGGCCTACCCTAGCTTCGTAGGTCAGCTCGAAAGATTGAGTTCTCAAAGAAAGGACGCTCCGCGCCACGAGATTGTCCCCGGTCTAATCACCTTCCATTGCCCCTCAATCCCCGTTTTAGATGGTGAAGATGGTGGTCTAAGGTACCCTAAAGAGTCTATTAAGTTAAGATATGAATTAGGTAGACTTTTAGGAGTGTTTAAAGGATTTTATGACACTTTTAAGATGTGATTTAGTGACTTGGCCGAAACTCACTTCAGCCAAAAATGTGTTACTTAAGATTACCAATGAAAGGGCATTAACACATATATGCTATGTGAGAACAAATCACTTAATTGCACAAATAGATAGCTTGCAAATTAAAGAGAGAAATTACAAGGGCAAGAACAACTTGCCAACCAAGAAATGAAGGACAATCACACTTATTCTATGATTAAGAGCATTTAGATATGAGCATTAAGTGTGAGGAAGAAAAAAAATTAAGTGTTTGCCTACACTACCAACTTATCAATGAGATTACTTAAAGCATATGGCAAATGGCCTGAATAGATCATAACAATAAAGAAAAACACCATTCACTTATTGAAGCATTTAGAGTTATAGATCTAAGCATCTAAGAAAAAGATTAAATTTTGAAAAGCTTCTAGTATGCAAGTAGATCTAGTTAAGTTATTGATGCCCAATAGGCTTAAGCTAAGGATTAACCATGTATGAGATCTAGATCTAGAATATTTTAGAACATTAAGCACTTAGATCACAATCACAAATTAAAACCCTAACCTCACCTTTTTGGGTATTCCTCTCCCAATAGGTAGGCAATTAATTTAGCTTGCTTAGCTTAGAAAAAATTGAGAACAGAGAAAAGCAAGCAAGCAAGAGATACACACTAAGGAAAGAAATAAGGAAGCAAACCAAGCAAACAAGAGGCAAACCCTACCCCACGTCTTAGGTTAAGAAGATGCCCACTTTACCTTCCAAACCCCACGTCCTAGCTGAAAAAGGCAAGAAAAATGCAAAGAAGACAAGATCTAAACTAAGCCCTAGCTACCCCAAGGCTCACACATGGGAGGAGGCCGTACCACTCCTTCTCCCACAACTATGAGCCACTAAAGGCAAGAAAGAAGGAGAAGAAATGACTAAAAATGCTTAAAAAATTGAAGGAGGTTGAGAAATAGCTACCAATCCCTTTGGGGGGTCTTTGAGTGTTGTGTGGATGCCTCTGGGTAGCCAAAACCCCTCTCAACCAGATCTGAACCTGCAAAAACCAGCAAGCTATGCTTGCTGGAAATGCTATACACAACAATACAAATGAAGAAAAACTTTTGCCTTTTAGGGCAAAAATTCTTCTTGAAAAAATTTGATGAAAATTTATATTTTGGTGACCATAAAACTATGTTAAGCTAGCTGAACATATATATGGAATGAAAACATATAAAGAATGAGCAATAGATAGAGAAAGAGAGGAATTTATGTGAGTCTCAAAGAAAGACTTTTGCTTAAGGCATTCCAAATGAAACTCTTGAAGCCAACCTGCAAGATCTAACACAATGTCATGCATACAATAGATAATATGGATGGTTAAGCTAACAAGATGAAATACTTGCACCTTATCTAGCTAATCAACATATATAGATCTACAAGACTACTCTTTGCAAGATCTACTCAAATAAAATACTTTACCTAAGATCCATCTATGCATGTATCATATTAAGCCAAAACAATGTTACCTCATGTGTTGTAAGAACCAAAACACTTGTAGTGCTTCCTGAAATCCTCCAAAGTTTCTCCTTTATTATTACTCAAGAAAGTGGATCTTGGAGAATTACTTGCTCCAAAACCATAAGAGCCAAAGAATGGAAATGATGGAACAATGAGAGAGAGAGAGAGAGAGAGAGAGAGTGGAAAATCAAGTAGCATAACAATAGCTCAAGATATGGTATGTTGGGAGTGACGAGAGGGATCTATTTATACTTGGAGAGGCAAACTCACCCCTCTTGGATCTATACCAAGTGTCCAACACCAAGCAAAAGAGGAGATCCCAAGGCTAGGGCACACCATCTAGGGTTTAGATCATAGATCTAGGGTGTAGATTGGT
>JZKD02S1674942.1:33877-65347 GCA_000966675.3 Picea glauca
ACAACCACAAAAACAAAATCATTACCATGCTTTGTTGATAACATTTCGACATAATAATGGAAATTGAGTCTTAGGGATTATCTAGGGTGCACATAGGAGTGTATAGTCCCTGTATAACTGCAAGTTTGGTGACGACATAAACAATGCATGATTTGATATATCTTCTATTGGACCTTTTTCCAGTAGAAATGCTTCTGCAACATTTGCCCGGTTGTTGTCTCCATACCAAAGTGCCCTACTATTATATTTTAATGCACCTCCCAAATATCTTCTTCTCACCTAAAGATAAACATAGATGGCCTAAATGGAATAGAAGTACACCGTGGGGGTGAAAGTCTGAAACTTGTGTCCTCTGACCATAGACTGATATGTAGTAACGAAGTTAAGATCATTATTATACAAAGAAGGCTTCTCTTGGTTTGTAAAATTCCTTGGATATTACAATGGTTGGTGCTCCCAAACATATGTGCAAACTAAAATTACCACAATGACATGATGCTCAATTATATCACTATTTTTTTTATTATCTTTTATTGCTTTAAACATGTTCAAAATAAAACACACCAATTGGATTTTTTAACCATTGTGACATTAAATAGAACAACAATAACAAAGACATGTTTGGTACCAAATTTACCCTACAAACCTAATATGAGAAAACCAAGAGCAAATGAAGGAGTTTTCTTTTCCTCATATTATATTATGGAGATTACGTTAATGTAATTACAAACATTTCTTAGCTTACGATGAAGCTATGAGAGACTATGGTCTTCTATACTCCTCTACAATATGCTTTTGTCTCTCTGTGCTGTGGATATCTCCTCCACGTTCTTTCTCATACTCTTGAACAAATGATGGCTAATGTAAAAATGAACCTTTTGTTGTGCATATGTTGTCATTGATGTCAAAGTGGTCATTCATATAATCAGTTCTAGCGCTATGACATATAGTATGGCACAAAGTATGGCGCACAGACAGAGGAAGTCGTGAAAGAATGAAAAAAAAAGTGTGATGAATGATGCTATGGAGTGTGACGAAACAAAGTCGATCACTTGTCAATGGCGCAAAAGAAAATCTGAAGGATGCCTTGAGCTAGTGTGACAAACAACGCATTGGAGTGTGATGAGACAAAGCCCATGCGACAAGCGACATAGTGGACTGCGATGGGATGAGTGGAAGTTCGATAGTCAAGTGAGCGAGTCACTAGGGCACACTCACAGTCTGGTGGGATGATTGGGTGAGCGCACTGCGGAGCAAGTGAGACAAGTTGATGACTTGTGACTTGAATCTTGCGCTCCTATTCTGTCTGTGCATTGGGTGCTCTATAAACCAGAATGTATATTGCAACGTCAATTTTGATGATATGCTCTAATAAGAGTAGTTTATGTTTCCGGAGATGAGCTAGAGCTCATTCATTGGAAGATTTGGTCACATAATTGATCCTTCATTAATCAGTGAAAGGATCAACGATGATCTTTGAATGTTTTCGTAAAACAAGGAAGATTTGGTCTGTTTGATTTAGTAAAAAAATGTCCAACCGTAACTAGACAAGAAATATACTTAATTTAGACACAAGTGTGTCCACATATAACTAATTGGACTTTCATATGGTCAAGATATGTACACAATATAACTATTATGTGTCCATATACTTAATTTAGATAGAAGTGTGTCCACATATAACTAACTACACTTTGATCTGGTTAAGATATGTCCACAATATAACTGTTATGCATCCACATACAATTAGTTGAACTAAGGAAAATACATTATAAATAGGGATGTTCTCTGATTGAGTTAGCAATTGACAAGAAGAGAAGGAAAAGGTCATGTAACTATTCAAAGGAACTGAACTAGAAATATATAAGATGGTTTTTGAATTAAAAAGAGAAAAGTCTTGAGAAAGGTCTAGTTGTGTAAGGAATTTTTTTTGGAGAAAAATGAATACATGGAGGCATGGTGGTACAGGGGAGAGGGCTGGTGTCCTCACTCTACAGGTTGGTGCCTGAGAGGTTTGGTGTCCTCACCATTTGTAATAGGTTGTGTCTTGAGAGGATTGGTGTCCTCATCATTTGTAACATGTTGGTGCCTGAGAGGATTAGTGTCCTCATTATTTGCAATAGGTGGGTGCCTCTCGAGCTGAAAGATTATAAATTGTAAGTTGGTGCATGCAGAAGAACATAAAGAAGGATGTTATGTGGTTTTCTTCTGCATTGGGTTTCCACGTAAAAATTCTGGTGTACTATGTTTTTTGTGTTGTTTTGATTTCTGTATGCATTGGTAATTAAGTAAGCACTTCAAAATAATATTAAATCATTGAAAGAAAATAAAATTGAGAAAATTGATACAACACTGATTCACCCCGCCCTCTCAGTATTATCGTGAGTCTCAAAAATTGGTATTAGAGCTAGGTTACTTTAGTGACAACTAGAAGGAAGATCACACAAAAAGTATGGCAAGTCAAGATTCCTTTTCTTTTTCAACCAGACCTCCTCTATTCAATGGAACACATTTTTCTTTTTGGAAAATCAGAATGAAGACCTACTTGATGTCTCTTGGTATGGAAGTTTGGAAGATCGTGGTAGATGGGTATAAAATCCCAACAACTCTTCCAAGTGATGAAGTTGGCAAGAAAAATTACTACAGTAATGCAAGAGTTATGAATGCTATCCAAGATGGGCTTGCAAATTTTTTGTTGTTGTTAAAGTAATGTAGTTAGAATCCGCAAAGGAAATATGGGACAAACTGGTAAACAATTATGATGGAAACGAGAAAGTAAATTTAGCCAAACTTCAAGCTCATAGAATGCAATTTGAAATCCTAAGGATGAGTGAAGATTAAAATATTGTAGGTTTCTTTCTCAGAGTAGATGAGACTGTAAACACTATGAAGGGGCTAGGTGAGAAGATTGAAGAAGCTATGGTGGTTCATAAGTTGCTGATATCTCTTCCCTCAAGACTTGAGGCAAAAGTTTCTGCTATAGAATAAATGCATGAACTAGATAAACTGACTATGGATAGGCTCTATGGAATATTAACTTCTTATGAGATGAGAACCAAGAAAGAACAACCAGATCTAAAGGATGCAGTCTTCAAGGAATATGTCAAATCATTAACATCTCAAGATAATGATTCCTCTGAATACTTCTTAGATGAAGAAGAAGCTAAATTTGCAAGGAAACTGAAGAGGGGCTCCATAAAGTATAAAGGTATGTTTCCATTCAAATTCTTTCATTGTGGTAAAGTTGGTCATTTCACATCCAAATGTCCTTTCAAAGAAAACATCACCAATGAAAAAGAAAGAAAAGACAAGCATAAACCTAGGGAGTTTAAGAAGAAAAAGTATTTTAAAAGGAACAAATTTTATTCAAGGGAGGATAACAACAACTCTTCAGAAACTGAAGAATAAAAATATGAGCCATATATAACTCAAGATGAAAAAATTCTCATGGATTTAGAGAAACAAAGATTTGATCCAGAAAAAACAAACAAAAAAGAGTGTGAAGCTGTAGTCGACATGGAAGGAGAAATCGTTAGTTCTCTGGAGGAAATCTCCCGACTCAATAAAAAGAATAGACTAAGAAAAGAACAATTACAAATTTATAAAGAAAAAGACAATGCGATTATCGAAGATATAGTCATCTTAAAATCCATCTAGAATAGGCTGAATGAAAGGAATAAATATTGGTGAATCATATAAAATAAAAGGAGAACATCTGTGACAAACTAGAAGAAAAAATAATATCCTTAAGAAAAGATATAGAGAAGTCCAAGACTCAAATGAATATCAAATTTGTATGAAGATATGAAATCCTAGATAACATTCTCAACAATCAGAGATCACCAGATGACAAGACAAGACTGAGATATACGGAAAGTTCAAACGTTGTCAAAGGCGAGTCAAGCATCAACATGTCAATTACCAAGAAGCCCACAAACTATGCCAATGCTCTCAAGGGAAACAACAATCAGCCTAACAAGTCAGAAAATGAAAAGAAGAAGCAGTTAGAACTGGATCAACCCAATCATGCAAAAAAATATGAAGCAAGGAAGCAACAAACGCCTCAATCTTATCAATTTGGAAAACAAAGACCAATTCCTTCAAGTAATTTCTTCATTCCAAGGCATCCAAACTTTTTCTATGGATATTGTTTCTCTTGTGGTAACTTTGGACATAAGGCTGTGAGTTGCGGGACTTTTAGATATAACAAAAATGTAGGAATGAGATTCAATAAACCTCAAATGGCTATGGTTCAAAATTATTTCAATAAAGCCTTCTCTCCTTTACTGAATGAAATCAAGTGCCACATAGGAAATAATTTTTGACATAAGTCAAGTGAATGCAAAATCCAGATGTTTCTTGTCTTTAAGCAAGATAGACAAGAAAAATTTACCAAGATTTGGAGGAAGAAAAATAAAAACAAAGAAAAATGTGGACTGGCTCTATATGCCAAAAATCAAGAGGTATATTGAGAGTGGCTAATCCAAGTACATGGCAGGAGACAAGAGTAAGTTTGAATTCCTAACTGAAGAAAAATGTGGTAGTGTTACTGTTATCCCCATTTTGTGGATAACTAAGGAGATTGTGTCTCGAGACCCTCAGGTTGCAGGTATGGAGTGCCGAGAGACTACATGACCAACAATACCCTTTTGCATAGATGGAAAACCCACTCACCACCACAGATTGTCACAATTTTTCAAATGGCATCCACCACACTAGCTGGCTTCCAGAAGGCAGTGGGCCTTGCTCCATGAGGTACAAGTCAGTATTATGGTGAGCATCGTTTCAATATTTAAGCCATGTGATTATGTTGTATCTTAGATTGCTCTAGATTTCTTGATATATGCTTGGACACTATTCATTTTTCCTTGCTTCACCTTGGTGGTTGAAATTGTGCCCTAGTAAGTGGTTTTCTTTGGGGATGGGTTTTCTACTGGGAACTCCCTTAATGAGCCATTGTAACATTCCCGAACATACTTAGCACTTTCCATCATTGTTCTCATCCATTTCCTCATCTCTTGGGATTTTAGGGTGTATTGACCCAAAAAGGGATTGTACCTCATTCTATGGGAAGAGGGGGCTAAAGGCCTAGAGGGGTTGATGTTGGGTAAAATATAAAAGCCTTGTATAAACTTTCCAGATGCTTCTCCCATGGATCACCCAAGAAAGAAATGAAACACTTATCTTTGAATAAAGGGGACCCACAATATAATAAAGAATTCTTAAAAGATTAGTTGAAGGATAAGAGGTCTCATCACGAGCCGACCTATCACGTCCATGAATATCTAGTGGTATGACATTGCCATCATATGGTCACCAAACTAGGGTAATGACACTTAGTTGCATGGCTGAGAGAAAGGGGGTCTCATCATGAGCCAACCTTCTCATTTCCATTAGGTGTTTGTGGGTGACATTTCCATCATCTGGTCACCATGCCAAGGAATTGACCTTAAACCTCTCCTTATGCTATATTGAAATAAAATAAATAAAGAAAGATAAAAGGAAATTGATGGGCTTGGAAAAAGTGCATTGCGGACGAAGGTACCACACACCCTCTACAAAGGCACCCATGAATGAGACACTACTATTGTTTGTATGTCATGAGCCCTATGTCCATTAAGTCTTGATCCCAACCACTTCATCCAATTTACATGGATTAGAGAGGGATCTCTTGGAAAATCTCCTTGACCTAGGGAAACATCTACTCAATAGGACACCTCGTCAACCCTCCCATATTCAAGCTTGACAAGTCGCATAGTGTCTTTGAGCTGTTAATTGTCTGATATAGTGATATTTGATACTTGGATGGATTATTTATTGATTGGATTCACTTATCATGATTTTATGACTTGAGATCCTTGGAGGACATGCTCATTTGTCTTTGCATGACCTATTTGGTGGACAATTTTTGGAGAACAAACCTAGCTTGGGATTCCATGGGGCTACAAGCCCACATGTTGGATGCTAGGGGCCCACATGCTAGTTGAGAGAGATCAGATTTGGAAGGCCTTGATGATGACTTGGATGACCTAACTCATCCCTCACTTGCCAAATGATTTTCCCAAGAGGGGAAAAACGTCCTAGTTTTAGCTTGATGTCATGCTTTTGGGTCTAGGGCATGGTGGTGAGGTGCCACTTTTTTGACACATGTACGTTTGAGGAGGTGAAGGGTATTCACCATGATGAGAGTCCTTATATGCTTGAAATGTAGCCTTGGGAGGCCTATCCATGTTTTTCCAACACCAACAACTTCCTCAAAGTGGAAAAACATCCCCTAAAGGGGTGACGTCCTCCTAATTAGGGTTTTATTTGTGCAAAAAGTGAAATTTTAAGTGAATTGTTTAGTATTACTTTGTTAAGGGGGAAAGATTAGGGTTGTTGAATCCCAATCTTGTGTTTTTCTCCTTAATTTGTGGACAGACTATGTTATCTACTTCTAGTATAAATAGAAATCATAAGATGTCATTTTAAAACATAACATAACTCTCCCTCTTGTGAGAGGCCTTGGTCTGAAATTTGCGCCACACTTGGCTCTTTTATCTCTTGTGCACTTGTTTTATGGCTATGTTTATGAATGTTTGATGGAGGAGGTCTAGAGATAGCTTTGGATGATTCATTTTAGCTAGCTTTGGTTGATGGAGGAGGTCTTGATCTTGGTATGGTTTTCTACTATTATTCTATCATTTTTTAAGTTCAAGTATTGTTATGCTAGGATCTAGGTGGGAAGTATAAGGGCATACATCCTCTTAGCTTAAACCCTAGCCTAGAGAAAATTTCCTTGGGAAGTAAAAGGGCTTACACCCCTAAGGAGGTAGCTTCTCTGATATCCGTTTGACTCCATTAACTCAATAATAAAGGCACTAGTCATTTATTGTTGCATTGGAGAAATAAAATATTGCATTGAGAATTGTGATTTTCGGTCAAATTTACTTCTTGCAAAGTGGATTGTATTCCTTGCGCCTTGGGCACCTCATAGACACTAGGGAGTCCCCATATAGGGGCTACTTATTGTTTCTATTAAAAAATTGCATCTTCAGCCATTAGGGATGCAAAAACCCTAACTCATTTGCTTGAATAACTCTCTTATCAACCATTAGATTTTTCTCAAAGTTTGCTCACTTATTTTCCTTGGTCCAATGCACATTTTGGAAAAGTTTGAGGAGATTTCAGTGGCTGATTTTCTTGCTGTAATACATTGAATGTTATAGCCATAAGTCTGATATAATTTTCTGTAGACAAATGTTTACAACAACCTTATCTTTTATGCTAAGAGTATTGTTTTTTCATCTTGAGTTTAGCTAGTCATTTACTAGTTTTTCTCTTGCATTTTTCTCTTGATATTTAGCATTCATTGAGAAACTTATAGTACCATTTTATTTCTGATATATGCTGTTATATATTGCTGCAAATTAGGGACATCAATCTTAACTTGCTGATCCAACTAACTTATATTATCACAAAGTGTCTTTCCTCATGTCTTGGGAGGTACAATCCTATAGAGAAGTATCATACATGTGGGGAAACAATTGCTTGACTTACAAAGAATATATTTCCACCTTTCATCCCACTTAGACTTTACATATAGGGGCTTCACTTCCATCCATATCCATCTCCATCTCAATCCCCCTAGGGTCACTGTGATCACCTCCCAAGAGTGATCTAGTCACCCTTAAAGTGCGTGACCTACATCGAGGTAAAATTGGGTGTAGGATTCCCAAGTTGTAGCACTTGATATGTGGTTAGGTCAAGATTTTCCCAACCTACAACTTGTGCTATAACAATTACTTTTGGAAATAACGCTCCAGCTATAATTAGAGGAAAATGAACTATTGTACTAGATGAAGATAAGAAGGGAAAGACTAAAGCACACAATGTGTTGTATGTATATGGTCTAAAACATAACTTGTTGAGAGTAAGTCAAATGTGTGACCAAGGACAAGATGTTATATTTCATTCAAAAGGATGTAAAGTAATGGATGAGAATACAAGGAAGACTGTTGTAAAGGAAATACAAAATCGAGGGAATGTGTCTGTCCTAGAAGAAGGGAAAGAAAAGTGTTGCATTGGTAAAACTTATGAGAGATGGATTTGGCACAAAAGACTGGGTAATCTTAGTTTTAATTAGCTTTTTAATCTAGGGAGAAAATATGTTGTACGAGATATGCCTAAAATTTACAAACCTAAGAATATTATTTGCAAGGCATGTTGGTTTGGAAAACAGTTGAGAGTTCAATTCACAGAAAGAGAACACTCCACCACTCGACCTCTTGACACGATCCATATAGATCTCTATGGCCCTACTAGTACACAATCACCACGAGGTGAAAAATATTTCATATTATTGATTGATGATTATACCATGATGACTTGGGTTGGATTATTGAAGCATAAATTTAAGGCTTTTGAAAAAATCAAAATATTCAAAGCATAGGTAGAAAATGAAATGGACTTAAAAATCAAGTGCCCAAGGTCAGAAAAAGGAGGAGAATTCACATATGATGAATTCAATAGTTATTGTGAAAAAAATGGGATCAAGAGACAATTTTCTATTGCAAGAACCCCTTAGCATAATGGAGCTGTAGAAAGGATGAACAAAACAATTCAAGAAATGGACAGGGCCATGTTTGATGAATAAAAGGTGCTCAACACCTTTTGGGGAGAGGCGTTCAAACTGATGTCAACATTCTTAATAAATCAACATAAGAGTAAACAACAATAAAACCCCTTATGAGCTATGGCATGGCAAATCAACATCAATAAATAATTTCAAGATATTTGGAAGAAAATGCTACATTAAAAGAAATGAAGACATCTTAGGTAAGTTTGAATCTAGAGATGATGAAGGTATCTTGTTAGGATACTCCTCTAGAAGCAAAGGGTACAAGTGCTACAACAAAATACTCCACAAGATAGTTGAGAGTGTAGATGTAAAGGTAGATGAAGGACCACTTCATCCAGTGAGACACCAACATCATGATGATCCATATGATGAACCAATAAACAATGAACCACAAGATGACATAATGAACAAGCATCAAGAACTAGAGGATTCAGAGGAAGATGAGAGAATGGAAACACCACAGCCAAAGACCCCATGAAGATATGTTAAAAAGCATCATCCAGAAAGTCAGATTCTTGGAAACAAGGAAGAAAGTGTACAAAATAGAAGAAAACTTATAGATACATCTAACTCTGCAAATTTTGCACTGTTGTCCATGAGAGAACCCCAAAATTTTGTGCAAGCAAGTCAGGATGGCCATTGGGTCAAATCCATGAATGAAGAATTAGATCAAATAGAAAAAACTAAGACTCGGGATTTTGTTCCAAGACCCAATAACAAGAATGTAATTGGAACTAAATGGGTATACAAAAAAAAGTTGAATGAATATGGATAGATAGTCAGAAAAAAGGATAGACTGGTATGAAAAGGGTATGCTCAAGTAGAAGGAGTGGTCTTTGAATAAACCTTTTCCCCTGTTTCTATCGGGTTGTTTTTGGCTTTTGCATGCTACAAAAAAATCAAAGTTTATTATATGGATGTCAAATCATCCTTTTTAAATGGTGGCCTAGAGGAATAAGTTTATGTGGAGCAACCAGAGGGTTTTCAAATGACGGACAAAAATGATTATGTCTATCAATTAAAAAAATACCTGTATGGGATAAAACATGCTCCAAGAGCTTGGTACTACAGAATGGACAAGTATTTGCACCAGCAAGGATTTAAAAAGGGAACAAATGACCTATTAATTATTGTAATGAACAAATGATTAAATGACATCAAGGATGAAGGTAATGACCTATTAATTATTGTAATGAACAAATGACCTATTAATTATTGTAATGAACAAATGACCTATTAATTATTGTAGGGAACAAATGACCTATTAATTATTGTAATGAACAAATGAACAAATGACATCAAGGATGAAGGTAATGACCTATTAATTATCGTAGTATATGTTGATATATTATTTTTGGCAGTAACATTGAATTAATGAGTAAGAAGTTTGCAGTGGAAATGAAACAAGAGTTTGAGATGTCTATGTTGGGGGAACTCTACTTTTTTCTTGGTCTACAGATTCATCAATCAGAAAGCGGAATTTTAATTTCTCAAAGTAAATATCTCAAGGAAATATTGAAAAAATTGGCATGGAAAACTGTGCACTAGTAAGCACTCCTATGACTACTAGTTGCAAACTCAACAAAGATGACGATGCTCCAGAAATAGATCAAACCGTGTACAATTCTATGATAAGAAATTTACTCTATCTCACATCTTCAAGGCCTGACATTATGCAAGCAGTAGGTTTGGTAGTCATGTTTCATAAGGAAAATCGTGTCCTTGCAGTTAAAGAATATTTAGATACTTGCAAGGCAATGTTGATTATGGATTGTGGTATCCAAAAGACACATACCTCATTCTCAAAGATTATACATATGCAGAATGGGTAGGGAGTATTGATGATAGAAAAATCACTAGTGGATGTGCATTCTTCCTTGACAATTTTTTAGTGTCCTCGCTCAACAAGAAACAAACTTCCATTTCCCTTTCTACAGCTGAAGCCAAATATATAGCTGCATCATCTTGTTGTACTCAAGTGTTGTGGATAAAAAAAAATTCTCAAGGATATTCATGTTCCTTTTGATAAACCTGTCACCATCATGTGTGAAAATACAAGTGCTATCAATATCTCTAAAAACCATGTTAAACACTCTAAGACTAAGCATATACCAATCAAATATCATTTTCTCAGAGAACAAGTTCAGGATCAGGTGGTCAAATTAGAGTATGTTCTTCCAAAGAGAAGATTGCATATATTTTTACCAAGCCATTACCAAGAGAAACCTTTGAGCATCTTAGACAGAGGTTGGGTGTGATCTTGTCTTCCTTTCTTCAACAAAGAACACATTTCACTACTTCTACAGGTGCCCCATTTGATGCTGTATCAAGGGCAAGCGATATTGTTGTCAATGTTTACATTAGTCATAAAAATGAGTTTGATTTTGTGGAGATGCGCACATTTGAAGTTTGTAATGGTTCTTCATGGTATTCTATTTGAGGGTGGTTATATGCGCATAAAGAGTCCAAGAGAAATGAAAAAAGGTGGAGAAATGGAGTAAGAGATGGATAAGGGAAAGAAGAAGGAGGCCATGGACCCAAGCATGATGGAAGAATACCAGATAAAGAAGATAATGGAAATAGTTGGAAAGATGCACAGTGGAGCACCCTACCAATATAAGATGAATAATAAGAAGAGAGCCATAGCTGATAAATAGGGCTTGGCAAGTGATGAAGAAGAGGTAGATGATCTTCGAGCTGTGGAGTAGATTGAGGAATTCATGCATACAACATATGAAAGGAAAATAGGAGGTCCAAGGGAAGGAACATAAGGGATAAATCCAATCTAGATTAACGTCAGTGTGGAACCTATAACCCCATGTGCGACTAGTACACTAGAAAGAACACCAACATCTAGAAAACCAAATTTTAGTGGTAGAAGAACGATAGGACAAGGATCCAGTCAAAGAGAATCAACTGGGGGAGCTAGTTCATGAAGTAATAGTAAAATATTTACACCGCATAGAGGTAGTAGTTCAACACAGTTCAGAATGGTAGGACATGATCCCACGATCAGATTACTTGAATTTTGGGGAGAGGCATCAGAGGACCCTGAAAATCATTTATTCATCTGTGAGAAGATCTGGGAAGCAAAGCAGAGAAAAAATGAGGATACAAAACTCATGTAGTTAGATATCACGCTAAGAGACTGTGCACTGGACTGGTATATGATCCTAGATTTAAACATTCCACTAGGAATAACAAGGAATATTGCAGACGTGAAAAAACTACTAATAAATGAATTTCAAAAGCCTAGCTTAGAAGATCAGTATATGAATGAAATGATTGAAATCAGGAAAAAACCAAGTGATTCTGTTCGGGATATTTTTCAGAGGTTTAAATATTTGAAAGGTAAGTTAAAGTATGCAATTATTGACATGCAAGATAGACACTTATTTGTGAACTCACTGTTACCACATTTGAAATAGCCATTAAGACAACAAAAGGTCCAAACTCAGGTAGAGGCTCTGCAGGAATCCTTACAATTGGAAGAGAACCAGTATCAGAAGACAAATCCAACAATAGAGGAGCTAAAGGAATATTTGAAGAACCTAACATTTAAACTTAACTAAAATAAATGCAAAGAGAAAATATAAGTTGTTTGGTGTACCACATACATGACATAAGGACACCATAAAAACGAATGTCCAACTTTCACACAATACATGGAAACAAGAGTACCAAACCCTTTGCCAACAAGAGGACCATGGTGCGAGATCTGTAAAACACATGGGCATGATCCATATCATTGTCTAATGATGCAAAAGTATCATACAATACCCAAAAGTTCATACTACAATTTTTGCAAGTCAATGGGTCATGATGATAAAGATTGTAGGACAATGGATATGATAAGAGAAAGAACTTTAGATGCTTATAGGGTGTAAGTAGAAATGATGACAAGACAAGTTGCACCTCATTTCAACCAAGTACCACCTCCATACAACAATGCACAACAACATTATAACAATTCACAACCGTAATAGAACAATGCACAACCACAATATCTAGGACATTATGCAAGGGAATTCTCACTTCCACCTGCGACATGTATGTACTGTCGCGCAACAGATCATGATACAAAAGACTGTACAACACTCTTGGGAAATATCCAGTAAAAGAGGAACCAAAACAACCAGAATGTATAGTGGATTTCTGCAGAAGCCATGGATGATGGAAGAAACATCAATATAGTCACACGCGGAGGACCGAAGAAAGGAGCTAACATAGTGAGACAAGATCCAGCGCAACACCAATGGGTGAAGAAGAATATTGAACCACATAAGTGGTTTGATGTACACAAACAAAGGGAAACATTCAAGGAGGAAAAACATGATTTTCTTAAGCACAATGTTGCGTCTACATCATCCATTCAACACACTCAGAACCTACCAATGTACGAAATTCTCTACTCAGTGGACCACACCTGTGAAGCACAACCTTTAGAGAAAGTAAGTAACATAAAAACTTTTCTGCAATCCCATGTTAAGTTATTAAAGGATCCATCATCTGTCAAGATCTTACAAAATCTGCTAGAAAGATGTAACACAAAGGCAGAGGGGAAATTAGAGTAGAAAAAAGTCAATCATCTCCATACAAGAAGAAGGACAAGCACGTAATTCAAACTAAATGCTAACATTGGGGATTTCAATATGGGTGATATTATACTGGACTTGGGATCTAAAGTAAATGTATTACCTAAGAAGACATGGAACTATATGGGAGAACCCACACTAGGCTATTGTTGGCGCAGGGGCAGACCCAGGGTTCAGCTCCAAGAGCACACCAACAAGCCCTAACTACTGGCCCTTTCGGAAACACCTGCGAAGCAGATGCAGTCTCACCCGAAGTAGCTATGGGGGGGTTGCAGGATAGAGATGTATACAACCAAGGGGATATCAAGTGGATCTAATATAAAATCAATGCAAAAATTATATATCATTTACCAGTTCAGATCTACTCTGCAGAACTATCTATCAGATCTAACACAATAATGCAATAACGATATACCAAATGACACAGAACAGAGCATCAATCAAATACAACACAAAATATACGTGGTTCACCCTCTCTCTAGGGTTACGTCCACAAAACTATGCTTTATAATATATTTAGATGAAACATACAGTTCTTGTCTGTGCTCTTAGCTAGCAGATCTTATTTCTCCTTCTCTCTATCTCTCCCCTTCCTGCACACCCAGCTACAGGACTTGATCTCTGCACCCAACTAAAGATATTACAATACCAGAAGGCTCTTACACTTAGCACTTCTCTCTCTCACACAATAATCACTCATGCCAATAAAAAAACTAGAACGAACCCTCTTCCCTCATCTAGGTTCTTATTTATACATTACAATCACTCACCGACAGCCTTAGGCCGAAACCTAGGTGTCAAAACCCTAGGTCAACTTGACCCACGTTTTCAGGGCCTCACCAGGCTGTCTTTCCTTCCTTCTCACATGGTGCTCCAAAGCATCCAATAATGGATTTTTCCGCTTGCTGAGTTGTCCACGATCCATCTTCCTTGCTGATCTGTGATCCTCGATCTCTTTGTCCAATGTCTTGCTTTCTCTTACTTCGCTCCATCTTTTCTGCTCTTTTTCTCACTTCGACCCAATAACAATCATTGTGTCTTCCACGCAGTTCACATTTTACCTTTTCTTCCTTGATATTTGCTTGCTTCCATAACCAAGGGACAATAGGCCCCCAACACCCACTTGTGATTCGTCCCGAGGCACTTCAGATCTGATCCCTTTGCTTTGCTTTGTCTTCAGACTGTGTAGGGAAGCTTGTGCTTCCAACTCTAGTCCTCCCTTCCCCCCTTGTGCAGATTACCTTTTTTGTGTCTAGTACCCAGTTTCAATTACACCTGGTACCTATACCCTTGTCCTCATGCTTTTACTGAGAGCTGTGAGGCAGTTGGTTGTCACAGTACAATTTCAACTAGCTCTTGTTCACTAATCCTTCCTTCCATTCTCCATTCAAAGTCTTCAACTGCGCAACTCCTCCTTCTATAACGAGGTGACCTCATATGGCCCGAGCCAATGCGTTCTGAACTTCCCAGGATGTTTTATGAACTTACTGTCATATACTAGTACTAGATCGCCTTGTTTAAATGCCTTCTTCTTGATGTGTCTGTCGTTGTAGGCCTTCTCTCTTTCTTTCTGGACCTACTGATGAAATCCCGTAACAAATCTGTCTTCCTCCAGTTCGACCAAATTTCCAAGCCTCTCTTGAACAACGCCAGTGTCGTCCATCTCTGTAAAGGCAACAATTCTTAAGCTTGGTAATAAATATTCCATTGGGACAACAACTTCAAGACCATACACCAATTTAAAGGGGGTCTGGATTGTTATCTTCTTGCAAGTGGTTCTATAGGACCATAATACTACTGGTACTCTTAAATCCCGGTCGTCTTTGTTGACACTGCAAATCTTCGTTAGCACTGTCTCCAAGATCTTGTTGAATGCTTCAACTGTCCCATTTTCTTGTGGATGGTAAGGCATGCTCTTTTGATGATGAACTGTAAATTCCTCGATCAAGGATTTAATGGTCTTATTGATGAAGTGCATGCCTTGATCACTCATAAGGATCTTCAGGCATGCAAACCTGGTTATGATGTCATCAAATATGAAGCACGCAACTGTAGTGGAACTACAGTCCTTAACTGCTCTTGCTTCGGCCCATCTGGTCAAATATTCTGTCGTAGTAATTATGTACCTTGCTCTTGTGTGCTTCCCTGGTGGGTTAATAGGTCCCACAAAGTCAATGGCCCATTTCTCAAATGATTGTAGGGTCAGCTGCGGTGCTAACAACATTTCATCTCTTCTGGATGGTTTCCCAACTCTTTTGCATACATCGTAGGCTCTGTAATAGTCCTTAGCACCTCTGTGTAAGGTAGGCCACCAAAGGCCAGCTTGAAGAACCTTCTGCACAGTGGATTTCCATGCGTAGTGTCCTCCTATAATGCCTTCATGAGATTCAATGAGGATTAATGGTCTTTCTGCCTCCATACAACACCTCCTCAGTATCTCATCAGGTCCCATATTGTATAGCTGTCCTGCTATAAGTGAAAAGTCTGCAGCGTGCACTACTAGTTGTTTCTTCTGGGTGATTGTATATTCACTCGGTGCCATTCTCATTGACAGGAACTGAACTATCTCTGTGAAGTGGTCATCGATCTTTCTAATGGCTAGCAGTTGTGCATCTGGTAGTGTATCCTCCAAACTAGTGGGCTCTTCTCCATGTTCCAACCTCGACAAGTGGTCGAGACCTTTGTTCATTCTCCCTAGCTTAACTATGATCTCAAAATCATATTCTTGAAATAGCAGAAGCCATCTGCATATTATTTCCCCCAACACTGGCTTGTTGACTAGGTATTTTAGCGTGGAGTGATCAGTAAACATTTTAAAGTGTCCTCCCAACAAGTAGTGGCAGAACTTCTGTAGTGCATACACTATGGCTAACCCTTCTCTTTCAGTGGTGGTGTAGTTGATCTTTGCTATTGATAGCTTCCTGCTAGCAAAGGCTAACAGGTGGTCGATGTCTCTTGTTCCTGGTTGTTCTAACACAACTCCTAATGCAATAGAATATGCATCGACATGCACATGAAACTCTTTACTCCAATCTGGGAAAACCATAATAGGCGCGGTAACCATTTTCTGTTTTAGTGTGTCGAAGCTCTGCTGACATTATTCTGTCCAGTGAAATTGACAATATTTCTTCAAAAGATTCTCCATGGGTGCTGTAATATGGGCATAGCCTTTAATGAACTTCCTGTAATATCCCGTGTGTCCCAGCGCAGTGCACAACTGTTTGACTGAAGTAGGAGGTGGTAGATCAACTATGATGGAAATTTTAGATGGATCTACCAACATTTCCTGCTTGCATACAATATGACCTAACAACACTCCAAATGGTGAAAAGAAAATGCACTTTTTCAGGTTTAAGGCAATCTGACACTGCCTACACTTGTCTAACATTATCCTTAGAAATTCGATATGATTTTTCAATAAACTAAAAACAATCCAATCATCAAAGTATGCTTCTAGAAACTTATGTAGGAACTCCTTGAATGCTTCAACTACCAACCTGGAAAATATGGCTGGGGCATTCTTCAATCCAAACGACATTACTGTATATTGGTAAGATCCCCATTCTGTATCAAAGGTAGTCTTATGGTGATCTTCCTTGGCAATCTGGATCTGATGGTATCTTGAAAATCCATCTGTAAAATAATATACTTCATGACCTCCTACATTATCTAACACTTCGTCAATGAATGGCGTAGGGAAGGGGTCATGCAAACATGCATCATTCAACTTCCTGAGATCTACGCAGATCCTGATCTCTCCTGTCTTCTTGTCTTGTACCACCATAGGGATAATCCATTCTGATTATTCGACAGGTTCTATAATTCTTGCTTCCAACATTCTGTTGAGCTCGATCTTCACTTTCTCTTTATATTTTGGGTTCAATCTCTAGGGTCTCTGCTCGACTGGTATTGCATCTGGTTTCAAAGGGATCCTCATTTCTCCCATAGGCCCTTTAATTCCCTTCATATCTGTGAACTTGGTCAGAAACAAGTCCTGATATTCATGCAGTAACTCGATGATATTGTCAATAGTGGTAGCATCCCAATAATCTCCAACATTTGCAAGATTCGGTGTTTTATCTGTTCCAATATTGACTTTATTGATCTTGATCGGCTGTCCAATAAATGGTAGCTCAACTCCTGGTCCTTCCAAATATATCTGACCTTCTGTTTCTGCGATGTTCACTTTCCTAGGATGATCGTCTTCATCAACATTGATGTTGTAACAAACTTGCAGTCTTCTTGCTCCAAAGGGAGGCTAGGTGCCTCCTCAAATACTTTCTGTCTTACCATTTGTAATGCTTGATCTACTATAGGATATTGGCTTTTGAATAAAAAGGTGGTGACAAAGTTCTGAGTCATACCTGCCCAATCTACAATGGTGAGGCACAACTTTGCTTGAAGGTACCAGTTGATAGGGATAGTGTCCAACGTGTTTATGAATTTGTGCACCCACTGCTCCTGAGGAATATTGCTCCAGGATTCTTCACAACTTCGCACATGGTCTTTCGGGCAACTTCAACCTGTGTACCAAATTTCGCAGCCTTCTACTTGTGTTGAGAACCGTGCGGTCATGAGGGTATGACATTGTACCCATTTCGTAATGTTGTTTTTGTGTGTCCCCCACCATATTGATGGTGTGGCTTTCAAGGCCTCATATATTGCCAACGAGCGTTGTTGCGTTGTTACACTTTCTTCAAAGTCCGATAAGAAGGTTTCTAAAGGATTCAGACCATCAAAAGTGGGTAAGTTACTTACTGTTGTGTCGATCCAATGTACTTCTCTAGTTAATTTAGCATATCTCCTTGTAGATACTTTGTACATTTTGTTCTGCCAGTTCTCCAGTGCTTCTTTTGAGTCTGATGAACATGCGCTGTCACTTCACCAACTCAAATTTCCATCCTCTGTAGGATTAATGTAATCCTGTTGTCTGGCTGTTAATTTCTATATGTTTTCCAGTTCGTATGCGCGGTCTTCTTCTCTAATGGGCTCAGTGTATCGTGGATCTTCATTAGGATCTAACAGTGCAATGACCCTAAGGCCATCTCCTTCAAACGTCATTCTCCTTTTCTTTAAATCAACCACAGTGGAATTATTGAAGGCCCAATCAATTCCTAGCAGTGCAGGGTAGGGACAACTATCATCAACTATCTCAATCACCTCAAAGTCTACAAACATCCTCACTCCGTCAATGTCCACACAGACATGTCCCAATCTTCCGAAGGGGCTTACTACCTGCTGATTAGCCATCCTAAGATTGATAGGAGAATATATCAACTTAGGTTTTCCCATCAGTGCCCAGGTTCGTTTCGTCATGACATTGATGTGTAGTTCCTTATTCATCCTTCTCTTCTTGGATAGTTGATGTACTACTTTATTCAGTAAAGGATCTATCCTTCCTATCTCATACTGTCTGACCAAATTTTGTAGTTCTTGTATATATTTCTCATCTTTAATCAGCTCTATGACATGCTCAAAAGAATCCCTCGATGACATGCTCGAAAAAGTTGCAATAGCTACAAGTGGTACAATGGTTCTGACAATCCATTTCCAAGTGTCCAGGCTGTGTGCAGTTATAGCAGATTATATGTCCTCGACCTCGACCCATACCTCCTCCTCTTCCTCTTCCTCTGAATCCACCACGAGGGTTGAAGTTTCCTCTCCCAGGGGAGTTATACTGCGTAGTGTTTCCTTCTTGCTGTACTTCGCCTTGAATCTTGTATATATCCCTTGACGTTTCATGCATGCGATCGTAAGCCCTACAATCCCTATAATCATGTTCCATGGAATTACAGAACGTGCAATACAAATTTGTGGGTGTCTGAACATATTTTTGCATGTAGTAACACTCACTAGGGCGATGTCTATTCCTGCATACCTCGCACCAGGGTAGGGTAACTTGTTTCAAGGGGTTCAGAGCTCTAGATGCCAAGTATTCATGGAATAGGGGACAATGTTCCTTGTCATGGCCTTCTGACCTGCATATAACACACCATATGTCTTCTCTTTTGTATTTTCCCCTATCTTTATTCATATCTTCGACTTGTAGAGACAAACTGGTTAACTGACTCAAGATTTAAATCATACCTGAGCTGGATTCTCCCATAGGGGATGATTCTAGCTTCATGGCGATCTCCAACGCCTCAGACTGCGAAGCAATCTTTTGTTGCATCATAGGAACTCTAATGTGTGGTAAGAGGGAAACAATGAACCATTCCTTGTTCTGCTCATTTGGGATTTGAAAACTCAGATGGCCTATCAAGGTATTGAATCTCTGATCGAAGTCCCATACTGGTTCAACTATTCTCTACTTGATTTATTTCATCTCTGTAATGCACTGTGATTTTGACTTGGGTTTCTATAATTAAGCAATTAACGAAGTCTTAATAGAATTCAACGGTTTAGGCGTAGCTCCTTGGAAAAATTTCATATACCAGCTCAATGTGCGATCTCTTAGGGTAGTACTGAACTGAGCTCATTTGAAAACTTCGTTGGTGATATTATGAATACTCCACATAGCTTCACAGAGAAACCAGTGCTACTTAGGATCTTCAGATCCATCCCCTCTAAATGTGGGTAACCTCATCTTGTCTGCCATAGATCTTCCTAGGTTTTCGGACTGAGTATGCGATGGACTACTAGTGATAGTGCTCTGATGACTTAGGTTACTCTGGTTACTTAAGGATGCTGAAGCAACATGAAGAGTACCGATACTTACTTCGATAGTCGACGTAGTTCCTGAAGCTTCTGGCTCTTCTTGGAGAGATTCCTCTGTCCTAGTAGATTCTGAATGCTCCTCGTCTGTCAAATATTCCTCTTCTTCACTGTAGAAACCCTCGTCACTGTAGTTCTTCTTAAACAGGTTCTTAATATGAACTTCTCTGAATGCTCTCCCACTTCGCGTATGTCCAGCCTCTAATGTCGCTATCTCTATCTGAATTCTTGAACATTAGCCTTTTCAGATTCGTCTAGCTACTGTATCTTCAAGATGTTCTTCTCATGCAATAACATCTTGATCCTCAACTTCAGAAAATGTAAAAAATTTCCTCTGGGTCCCTTGAAGAAATATCTCTCGGTTTGGCTATATGACTCTACTCTGTCAAAAACAAACTCGGTGATGTACCCTCCAATGGTGCTATCGAACCAGTGATCTACTTCTCTTGACACAACGTTATCAACTCTCTTGACTTTCTTGATCAACGCGACGTCCAAACCACAGGTGGCCTAGATCTAATCTCAAATTGGGTATCTGCTAACCTAGCTAGCCACTCATATAGCTCCTAATGGATTCCTCCAAAGAAAACTTCATGTATATCAGTAAAGATATATCTCTCTAACTAATCCTCTATACTAAGATTAGGGTTCTTGTTCTAGGCTTCAACGAAGTTCTTTTCTTGGTCTTCTATTCACTTATGGATCTCTGTCTTCGATGGAAACCACCTTGACATTCCATCAAGAAGATTATAGTCCCGACAACAGAACCATTTGTTGGCACAGGGACAGACCCGGGGTTCATCTCCAAGAGTGCACCAACAAGCCCTAACTATTGGCCCTTTCGAAAACACCTGCAAAGAAATGCAGTCTCACCCGAAGTAGCTATGGGGGGGTTGTAGGACAGAGATGTCTACAACCAAGGGGATATCAAGTGGATCCAATACAAAATCAATTCAACAATTATATATCATTTACCAGTTCATATCTACTCCGCAGAACTATCTATCAGATCTAACACAGTAATGCAATAATGATATACCTAATGACATAGAACAGAGCATCAATCACACACAAAACAAAATATACGTGGTTCACCCTCTCTCTAGGGCTACGTCCATAGAACTGTGCTTTATAATATATTAAGATGAAGCATACAGTTCTTGTCTGCGCTCTTAGCTAGCATATCTTCTTTCTCCTTCTCTCTATCTCTCCCCCTCCTGTGCACCCAAGTGCAGGACTTGATCTCCACACCCAGCTGAAGATATTACAATACCAAAAGGCTCTTACACTTAACACTTCTCTCTCTCACACAATAATCTCTCATGCAAGGAAAAAAACTAGAATGAACCCTCTTCCCTCATCTAGGTTCTTATTTATACATTACAATCACTCACTGACAGGCTTAGGCCGAAACCTAGGTGTCAAAACCCTAGATACCAAAACCGTAGGTGTATAAAACCCTAGGTCAACTTGACCCACGTTTTCAGGGCTTCGCCAACCTGTCTTTCCTTCCTTCTCACGCGGTGCTCCAAAGCATCCAATAGTGGATTTTTCCACTTGTGGATTTGTCCATGATCCATATTCCTTGCTGATCTGTCATCCTTGATCTCTTTGTCCAATGTCTTGCTTTCTCTTACTTTGCTCCATATTTTCTGCTCTTTTTCTCACTTCGACCGAGTAACAATCATTGTGTCTTCTGCACAGTTCGTGTTTTTCCTTTTCTTTCTTGATCTTCGCTTGCTTCCATAACCAAGGGCCAACAACCATTCACATGTCCAGTTGAAATTAGAAAATCAACATAGAGTTTTACCAATTGAAAGTCTTAAAGGGGTGACATTAGATTTCTATGGAGTGCGCACTATGGAATATTTCGAAGTAATAGAGATAGTAGATGGGACAACACCTTATCCAACATTTCTTGGATTGGATTGAGAGTTTGATAACTAGACCATAATCAACCTGAAGATAAGGAAAATGACGTTTGAATCAGGTGAATATAGAGTCATTGCACTATTTGATCCTTCAAAAGGAGAAAGGTTTGTAGAACCCACTTGTTTGGATCTGGAAGAAATAAACCAGTTGTACAGAACCACTGCATGCGAAGAAGATTGTTTAAACCTAATTGTAGATGGGGTACTCAACTGGAGAAGCATCACATAATGTGCTTCTGACTCAGATACATGTTTGGAGAATTGGAAACAAAGATTACATGAAGTTTCCACAAGAAGGTGCACAAGAATAGACGACATAGTAAGATGGGTTGGTACAGAGATAAAAGAACATCCCATTTTTCACGGGGTAAATGACTTAGAGGAATTCCTAAAAAAATATGAAGAAGAAGTGTTATAAAATCAGAGACTCTTAGCCCTAGATATTACACTCAAGGCCACACCTATAAGATGGTGGGGTGCACACAAAGAAACAATTCAGGACTGGTACCAATGTAAATGATTACTGCGCATTAGATTTGGAACATAACAGGGGAGAACTAAAATGAAGAGGTATGATGGGAAAGGAACACCAAAAAAACATTTGGAGAAGTGCAGAACACAATGGAGGATGACACCACCAGAATAGTGGCCTCATCACTTTCTCCATAAATTGGAAGGAATACTAGAGAACTGGTATATAGACCAGGAGATGCGCAGAGGCACTACAAAATGGACAACCTTACAACAAAAATTTGTAGTAATATTCTCATTTGAACATGAGAACCCCAACATTGATTCAACAGTGAAGCATATACGAGGGGTGATATTTATTTATGAACCATAGGTTGAACTCATGATATAATATCAACAACAAAATAGACGGATAGTCAAACAACTACTTTAATGCTATTATGTTGAAGAGGAAGCACCTGATGAAAATGATCCACACAACATTAAGATTACATAAATTGAAGGAGAAAGAGAGGTGGAAGGTCCATCTATGGATTTATAAGTATTTGCTGCACCAATCAAAGTTAAGAAATTCAACATAGGGACAACGAACAATCCTAAAATGACAAGTATTGGAGACTATTGGGATGAACAAACAGTAGAAAGAATAACAAAATTAATGCGTGAATACATTGAATTGTTTCCAACGAAATTTATATAGATGAAAGACATAACAGGAGAGATAGGAGAGATGAAAATACCCCTCAAACCTGAAGCAAGACCTATCAGGAAGATACCTTATATAATGAATCTAGTATATAAGTAGAAAGTGAAAGAAGAAATTGACAGAATGTTGGAAGTTGGTATTATAGAACCAGTAGAGGAATCTGAATGGATAAGTCCTGTGGTAGTCCAAGAAAGGAAACAAGGAGGGATAAGGATTTTTGTAGATCTGAGGAAACTGAATGATTCTTGCTTACATGACCCTTTCCCTACCCCCTTCATAGATGAGGTCTTAGAGAATGTGGGAGGCCAGGAAGCATATTCATTTACAGATGATTTCTCAGGCTACCATCATATCAAAATAGCTTCAGAGGACAGGTATAAGACTAATTTTGCTACAGAATGGGGATCCTACCAATATATAGTCATTCCATTTGGGCTGAAGAATGCACCAACCATTTTTTCAAGAGTAGTCAGAGCTTCTTTTAAGGAATTCATACATCAATTTCTAGAAGTATATTTGGATGACTGGACTGTATATAGTCTGTTAAAAGATCATGTAAAAGTGTTAAGACTCATGTTGGAAAGATGCAGGGAGTGTCAGATATCATTGAATATCAAGAAATGCATTTTTGGGACACCTTTTGGGATATTGTTGGGACATATAGTGTGCAAACAAGGATTATTAGTATATCATGATAAGATTGCAGTCATTGTAAACTTACCACCACTAAAGTCAATGCTCTAGTTGAGAGAAACACTGGGACATACAAACTATTACAATAAATTTAGAAAGGGGTATGCACAGATTAATGCACCAATGGAAAAATTGTTAAAGAAGGATATCATATTTCAGTGGACTAAGGACTATCAACAAGGGTTGGATACCTTAAAATAAAATATGGTCACAACACCTATCCTAGTATTCCCATATTTGGAAAATACATTTCATGTGCATGTAGATGCATCATCCATAACACTTGGAGAAATTCTGGCACAACCAAGAGCAGGGGACTTAAACCATCCTATAGCCTTTGCAAGAAGAAAATTTTCAGAATCAAAACAAAATTACAAAATCACTGAAAGAGAAGGCCTAGCCATGTTATATGCACTTCAAATTTTTTTGAACTACATACCAGGGAAACACTTTAAAATGTTCACATACCATTCTGCCCTCAAATATCTACTCAACAAGCCAGTGTTGGGGGAGATAATATGTAGATGGATATTGTTATTTCAAGAATTTGATTTCAAAGTGATAGTCAAACCAGGGAAGATGAATGCAGGACCTGATCACATGTCAAGGGTAACTAATGGAGAAGAACCTACCAACTTGGAAGACAACTTCCCGGATGCACAATTATTTTCAGTACAGGCAGTTGATGAATACTTTTATGATATTATTGAATACTTAAGCACAATGATTGTGCCACAAGAATTTAGCATTGTGCAGAAGAAAAATATGGTAGTCAGAGTTGTAGACTATCAACTTATTGCAGGACACTTATACAAAAAGGGCACATATAACATTTTGAGAAGGTGTGTATTAGAACATGAAAGTCCCAAAATTTTGGTAGAAGCTCATGGAGGTATAGTTGGAGGACACTATGCAGGAAAAGTTACAACGCAAAAGGTATTGCGTGTAGGATTATGGTGGCCAACAATTCATAGAGATGCCAAGGAATATTTCCATAAATGTGATGTCTATCAAAGGGTTGGAAAACCCAAGATAAGGGATGAGATGCCTCTAATAACACAAGTAGCTTTGCAGGTATTTGAAAAATAGGAAATAGAATTTGTTGGACCAACCAATCCACCAGAAAAAAGGTCAGGAGATAGATATATCATTACTGCGACTGAATACTTAACAAGATGGGAAGAAGCAACATCGGTCAAAGACTGTAGCAAAAAGACAACATGACACTTCTTGTTTGCACAAGTGATCACCGTATTTGGATGTCCAAGGATTTTGATGAGTGGCCAAGGCACTGACTTTATCAACAGTACCATCAGTGTTATGACCGAGGATTTTGAAGTATATCACTAGAAGAGTACACCATACCATCCTGAGGAAAATGGAGCAGTAGAATCCTTCAATAATATCTCGAAGAATGCTTTGACTAAGATATGCAATGTCAACAGGGATGATTGGGACTTGAAAATACCAGTAGTATTATGGGAATACATGACCACATGTAATAAGTTGACATGACATATACCATTCATATTGGTGTATGGGAAGGACGCAGTGGTGCCATTAGAATTTATGGTACCTAGTCTGTGTGTAGCGGAAATTACCAACATGACAGAAAGAGGAGCAGTATAGGAAATGTTCAATCAACTAATGGAAATGGAAGAGGACAAGATTCTGGTAGAATTTCACCAAAAAGTATAGAAAGCAAGAGACAAAGCCTAGCATGACCGACATATTAAGAAGATGAGTTTTAAGGAGGTAGACCTAGTCCTTCTCTATGACAGTAAATTTTTTCAACATCCTAGTAAATTTAGAATGCATTGGTTAGGGCCATATGAAGTAAAGATTGTCACAGATGGGGGATCTATGCATCTAAAGGATTTGGGAGGAAAAAAACTCAAAGGAATGATCAACGATAGTCGACTAAAAGTGTACAGGGACAATCGACCTCCTAACTTTTAGAAGGAACAAAGCAGTGAGTAAGGCATGTATATAGTGTACCATAGCATATATTAGGACAAAAAATGATAAAAATAAATAAAAAGGAGAAAAAGAAGGAAAAAAATTACAAAAATAGAAAACGGGAGAAAAACACAAAAAGACATAGAAGTTGACTGAACCATAAGAAAGTGCGGAGAAAAATGTGCACACAGTAAATACCGTGACAAACATTAGAAGACAATGTGCAAGAAAAATTACAGTCATCGCAAATGCATGCGAAAAATGAAAAATAATTAAGACTGGGTCTATAAAAGGTGGAAAGAACACATTTATTCAAGACTTAGCGATTTTTGAGTACATACCGAGAAACATAGTGCGTTCCGTAACTAGCAATTTATGCAGAAGCAAGAAAGTGTGTGAATTCAAGAGAGAATGACCCCACCAAAGTTCAGCGCGCCAAGCCAGTACGTCTGGGTTACTTGGTAGGGCCAAAGGCGTAAGGAAATAATGCCATAGCCCGAGAATGTGGTCAAGGTGGAAGATATTACCACCTCGAACACAAAATCAATCAGCCTGACATAGGTTGAGGAAGAACCATCGACAACACAATAAGGAGAACTAGGGTATAGCTTTGGGGCTCAAAATGGTATTTCGAACCCTAACCCTTAGACACCTGTGAAGCTCGACGAAACAATGGGACTGCGACTGTCCCATGAAGGCAAGGAAGTGTTGGTCGAAGATATCACCAGAGTCCAAAAGAAAATAAGAGGACACAAACGTAGTAGAGGCAGGCCCATCTGTTGTGGAACAGAAAATAAAGGTGCTAGACGCCATGGATGTTACAAGACCACATCTCCTAGATGCAATGATTATTGTGGATGATATATTGGGAAGGTACCAAAACTCAGGTACGCAGACCATGATGTGTGCGATGTGGCCAAATTCCCATATTTGGAAAAGGACACTTATTTAATAAAAACATGGGAAGTTGGACCCCTCGACAAACCCATAATGGAGCCCAAGTAGTGGATAATGGGCTCTATAAATCATACATCATGAACCTGCTGGGTATACTGCATTTTGGGTGTGGTAAGAACGTCAGGCTCTGCGTGAAACAACTAGTCGCCTGCGTACACGGAGGAATCCTATGGATGGATAGGTCTGTACAGATAAATGTGGCACTGATTACCAAAATCACATGACTCCCTACATTTGACGCACATCCAAAATAATATTTGGATAACAAGGTGCATGAGAAATAAATCGCAGAGCTGGTCAAAGCGTAGTTCGACACCAGTCAGGGAAATTATGGAATTGTAATCAAGGATATCAACGATAATGCAACAAGGTTTTCCAACAAGCTTATGGCTTGTAAATTATTGAGTAAATTCCACAAATAAGAAGTGCCATCAAGCATTTTTGCAGTAGTCGTGTAGTGCACGAAAGGGGTAATGTTCAGCTGGGCACCATACCTGTTGAACCAGTTTTTGATAGACTGTAGAAATGTGCAGGAAAATGGAACTGAGTTCCATTACTCCTGGTTGATCATTTTGATAGCATTGGTAGGATGACAGGAGCTAAAATTCTCAACATTCTTGGATAGGATGGGTAAATGTTATGCGACCAGATATAAGTCCCTCTGGCAGGCCAAGGATAACAAGATGCAACAAGAAAATAATGCCGTTTTTTCAATGCTTCTTGAAGACATACAATAGTGCACAACTAATGTGTGGCACATACTTATGGAGGTAGTAAAGGATACATAAGGGATAGCCAATTTCAAGGAATCTAGGCACCACATGTGGATCCAAGCCGCAAGGGATCCAAAAGAAGGCATGGCTAGAAATGCAACACTACATCACTAAAGAGGAAGTGGAATGGATAATTAAAGACTTTCCTACGTAGTGGCAGCTTCCAGTAACAATATCAACAACAAGGACAGTCACAACACAATCCTCTAGGCCTAAGGACAAGGTTGAAGTAGGCTCTTCAGCAAGAACAAATAGCTCGGCCGATAATACTAGAATGAATACAACGTAGAATCATCCAACCAGGAGTAGTACAGTACCAAAACGCCCAAGGAGAACAACAACACCAACAAGGATAGGAAGCCAACCATAGACCAGAAAGAAAGATACTTCGTAGGCTGGAAAAGAAAGAACCCAGGGTACAACAAGTGGGGCGTATCCCTCACAGACAGTAAGGAAGCCCACACAGGAAAAAGAGGCACAGAAGAAAAGGAAATATGACATAGAGGACCCAGACATCACCCTGGCAGTGGATTATGCAGAGCTAGGAAGGGACAAGTTCTGAGATAGGGGGGAAGAAGTGGTCCACATTGCAGAGGTGCAACGAGAAGAGATCATGGCCAAGCTCATAGAGGTCCATGAGAATATACAACAACTATAGAGCCAAGCAGGATCACAGGCCAGATCACAACAACATGAAAAGACACAATGACCACCTACGCAGAAAGAAGGAGAGGAAACAATGCATTTTGTAGTCTAGGGAAGGGAGACATTTATGGTCATGCATCAAATGATCAGATTGTATCAGGAGACTTCGAAGAAACCCCTGGGGGATGTGGAACAATTGGAAGTGGTCATGGAACAAATATCCACCAAGGAACTATATGGAATCCAGACCAGTGTTTTGCAAGAAGTGCAATCTAGGGCCCGCCCGGATGCAACAAACTTGGAGGTGGGTAGAGGAGATGCTGGAATGATACAAATCACATGCTATCAACTGAACACAGAGAAAGAGGAAGATAAATAATGCATAGATAAATTAGAACAGGGATTAACAATGGATTACAATCTCATCCCATACAGTGCGCAAGCACTAGAGAGAAGCGTATGTTGAATTTCATAAGATATGATATTGTATATGAATGAATATATTATTACAATGATGAGTGTTCTATATATAAAGACCACATGGTGACCATGGTGACCATCCATGAAGAGATGTGTCCCTTGGGTAATAAATATATTTATACTTTATATTATATTATACATATAATACAAATACATTTTATATTTATACTTTATACTTTATTATATATATTTATACTTTATATTATAAATATATTATTACATTAATAATATTATAATTAATAATATTTCTTAATAATTAATAATCATATTATTAATTATCAATCTAGTAGAATGTGTTTCTGATGTTGCCCAAACATCAACCTCCCTCTCAGCAAGGGATACATTCTACATTATGCCAAGATTACCTATGAAGATTACCTTTGAATGTTACCTATGGGTAGCTCTCAAATAGCTTCAACATGTCACCATGACATCCATTACCTCACAATTCATATGTACTTCATCATGTGCATCCTTGTGACTTCACAACCAATGCATCCAAGGCCTGTGGGTAGTTATCAAATAAGTACAACATGTCCCCAGGACATCCACTACCTTGTAATGCATATGTGCCTCATCACATGCACCCTTGTGACTTCACAACATGCATCCAGGTCCGGTGGGTATCTCTCCAATAGCTACAACATGTCATCATGAGACTATCTAGTTTCCCACAGAAAACTTGGATATCTTATGCATGACATCCAGTACCCTGTGATAACATATGTACCTCATCTCTTCAACATGCATCTAGGGCCGGTGGGTAGCTCTCCAATGGCTACAACATGTCATCATGAAATCCACTACCCTGCGATAACATCTGAATCCATCACTCCCTCTTAAGAGGGAATACATCGATCTTGTCCTTGAAGTACTTGAACTTCATCCTTGAAAACGACTTTGTCAGCACATCCACAACCTTCTCATCGGTAGCCACATATTGGAGCCTCACTGCTCCCTTTTTCACCATATTGGAGCCTTATTTCTCCCTTCTGTACCAAGTGTCTAGCAACCAAGTGTCACTTCCATGAGACACAGACTCCAAGTCTGATACTAGACGAGCTCACATCCATTGACTGTTGAACATGCCAATATATACATCCTCGGATATCCATAGTGAAACATGACTTCACCCCATGCAACCAAGGTATGTGGGTAGATATTAATAGCTACAACATGTCCCCATAACATGCACTCCCTACAATGCATCAATGCCTGATCATGTGCACTCCTATCTATGTACCATCCCTCGGATATCCATAGTGCAACATGACTTCACCCCATGCAACCAAGGTCTATGGGTAGCTCTCAATAGATACAACATGTTCCTAGGATATCCACTCCCTGTGATGCATCAGTACCTGATCATGTGCACTACTGTCTCAGTGCGAACCCTTTTTCATGCTAGATGAGTTCCACATGTCTCAATGGAAACACTTTTTCATGCTGGATGAGTTCCACATGTCTTAGTGCCAGTCCTTTTTCATGCTGGATGAGTTCCACATGTCTTAGTGCCAGTCCTTTTTCATGCTGGATGAGTTCTACTCCCTTTTAAGAGGGACCACACCAAGCTTGTCCCTGAAGTACTCAAACTTCATCCTCGATAACATCTTGGTAAACACGTCCACAACTTGATCCTCTATAGTCACGAAATTGGAGCCTCACTGCTTCCTTCTACAATATATCCATAATATATCAATATCTAATCTTGATATGCTTCGACCTATCATAGACCACTGGGTTCTCTGAGGAATTCATGCAAATCTAGTTGTCACACCAAATGCAGGTCACCTCCAATCCAAGACCAAATAACCGAGACAAAGGTTATCAAAGCCACATTTCTACTGCACACACTACCAAATACTCAACTTCAGTTGTACTGAGCACCACACATGACTTCTTCTTACATCCAGTGGAGCCTCTTACTCCTTACTGTAGTACCCAACTCCCTTTGGAACTGACCATCCAACTCCCTCTCGAGCACTGAATATCAACTAAATCTTCAATTTGCTGACTTCATCACTTGTCCTCCATAACAAGTCTCGTCATCCTCTTCTTGTAGGTATTACCTACAAGTCAAATTTAGTCCAATAGTCTGCAATTGCCGAAGCAACATTACTTCATGACTTGTTGCACATGCATACTTAGATTCAGCCATACTGAGCACCACACATGACTGCTTCTTGCATCCGACAGAGCCTCCTGCTCCTTACTGTAGTATCCATCTCCCTATGGAACTGACTGAAGTCTTACCTACAAGTCAAATTTGTAGGATCCTCATGATCCTTCCTGTAGTACCCAACTCCCTTTGGAACTGACTGAGGTATTACCTACAAGTCAAATTCAATTAAATAGTCATCAATTTTTGAAGCCACATTGATTCACGCCTTGTTGCACATGCTGCCATATACTCTGCCTCAGCCGTACTAAGTGCTACACACAACTGCTTCCTGTTGCTCCATGAAACCATACTGGAGCCTAGACTGAAGCAATATGTCGAAGTAATCTTCCGATCAGGAACACTGTCAGCCCAATCTGAATCCGAATATCCATATAACTCGAACTCATGGTCTATCATATACCTGAGACCATAATCCAATGTACCCTTAAGGTACCTCATCACATGTTTTTCTGCAACCAAATGAACCTACCTAGGTTGCTCCATATATTGACTCAGGGTGTTCATAGAAAAACATATATTCAATCTTACGTTCGTCAAGTTCATCAATGAACCCACCATCTTCTTGTATAAATTAACATCCACAGTCTCTAAAGTCATATCCGGCAACAAATTCAGATTTCTTCAATGCCATTAGGTAAGGACGCCATTTCTTCAATGCATGTAGTATTGCCATCATTTCCTTCTCATAAATGGGTTTGTGTAAGTCTCTTCCCTTGAGTGGTCGACTTTCAAAAGCCAGGGGCC
>JZKD02S1674942.1:85436-110687 GCA_000966675.3 Picea glauca
AGAAGCATCACGAGGTTTTACTTTTAGGATTTTATCTTTTGCCAGCTGTTTTTACCTTCTAGGCATTTATCCCCTTCTTCACACAAGGCAAGGTGAAACCCTTAAATGATTTTCCAACCCAATGCCTAGACCAATGTAATGAGATGGATGAGAGGGAATTAAGATGGAAAGTGGTAAGTATGACGGGAGAAAACAATGACTTTTCAGGAATCCCCCCAGTGGAAACTCAAAACCTATGGGCACAAGCTTACTAGGGCATCCTGTCATTCCCCCTAGACATGGTCAAGTATATAAGTATAAGATCCAAGCACCCGTTAGAAACAAAAAGAACTAAATGAACATATTCAAAGATTTTGAGGATCAGAGTGACACATACCATGATACCTGGACTCATTACCTCATGGACCAAGATCCATCTCTGCTACAGGACCAAGCTGAGGTGATGGATGTTGCTTCTGCTAACAAAGTGGAGGCACTGAAAGGAAGAAAATATGGGCCCTCCAGGGCCATGCTCAAGTCGATATGGTTCTCAGTACTCCAGGTCTAGGACCTATGGGCCTCGAGACATAATCTCCTTAGTTATCCCTAAAATGGGGGATAACATATGGCTCCAACTCAGGGACATGTGCTCACCGTAGAGCGCATGAGAACCTCAACATATCTGTCATAACCTATAACCTGCTTGATCTCAATAGAAACTATCGGTAATCATTTGGGGTGGTGATATCACCCCCAACTCATATGTATATAAAACTGAAAAAAAACATATGTACAAGTGTGAAAACAAACTACTCTAGCATGCAATGCAAATGGTATATACAATGAATGAAAATGCCTACCTACTTACATGTACTTACCTGTGAAGTTAGGTCCCCACACCTTGATGGGGTTTGAGGAGGTTCTCACTGACTGGTAATGGGCGCCTTCATCCTTCCAATGCAGATAGGTAATAAGAGTCATTAACTGACTTTCTTCCAACTCTGAAAGGTCCAAGCCAAAACTAAGTAATTCCTTTGACATTAGTAGGCTCCCCTTTGTTGGTATCCCACATCCATACTACGTCCCCCTCCATGTAGTCTTTGATTTTGAAATTTTTATTTTGCAGAGGGAGGAGGGTGGGATTCTGCCGTAAAGACTTCCTACTGGGAAGGCTGAATCAATATATCACTTTCTCTCGTCTTTAGTAATTTTACAGCCCTGAATTCTTTGTTCTCATACTTGTCTAGGATATGCTGGTATTCTTCTCTCGTGGGCCATTGTATCTGATATTCCTTTTTGGCAAAGGGCATATCCTTTGGAGAAAATTCAGGAAGATTTTCCATGATTTGCTCATGTGCTTTGTCATTTTTGACAGGGTAACTAGCTTCTTGCACATGGGTTTTGGTCACTGGCACATTTGGGAGATGACCTATTGTTCCATTTTTCAAAGGTATATTCACATAAGTGAGGTCCATCTCAAGGGTACCACCCAACATTGAGGCACAATTCCTAGACAACAACATCCCCCACACATCTGGGACGTCTACTATCACTATGTCAATGTGGATTACTTTCTCAGGGTATTCTTTAAGGAAAAATTCCACATTTTTAATGACCCCATGTGTAGGTATGAATTTAGACTCGAAGCCACACACATTTCTGTAAGGTCATGTGACTTTCAGGCCCAATTGTTGCATGACCTTGAGAGACATCATGTTAGCACCGACCCATGAATCCAACATGCAATTGTTGAGGCTCTTATTATTCATTAGAAAGGTCATGAAAAGGGTGAGTGTTCATCATAATGGACCCTAAAGTGATCAGCTTGTACCATAATAGGGGTGTCCATAGGTCCCTCTGATCCTTTGAAGAAATTATCAAATATTTATTTAATAAATGGTACCTTAATGACTTCTCTTAGAGGGATGGTCACATGCATCTTAGATAGTGCCCCTTCGAAGTCAAAGTTCAAGTCCACCCTTTCGGTTTTGGGTGTTTTAGGAGGAAGAATGTTCAAAGGTGAAGGATTTGTTTGAGTTATTGCAGGAATGGTAAGGATAAGTTGGTTTAGCGTCTTTTGTCTATACACCTAAAATTATCGTTTCCCCAATTTCTCCTTTGATTCCTGGTCCAAGTTGTTTATTATTTCCATTCTTGCCTTCCTGGCTGCCTCTTTCATGCCTTCTCGGTGTTCCTCAGGAGTGATGTTGAGGCAAATCTGGGGGCCTTTTATAACATGGCCTATGTTGTTTATTTGGTCACGGGCTTTGTTAGTCCCGAAAACATCTTCTTCCCATTTGACGAAACCAACTCCTCTCCCTATCAAATAATCATCTCCTTGTGTAGAACAATAATCATCCCAGTCTTCAGAGATGTCATAGGCATCATTGGGACAATCAACCCAATTTTTTTATCTCTTTATTTCTCTAGAACTATGGGGTGGGGTTCCATCAAAGTACTATCCCTTATGCATGTTTCTTGCAAAAGTAACACCTCTTCATCACCTAGTGCAATATTCACGTGGTTGCTAGAAATTCACTTTGGTCACCCTTTCCCTTAGTCCATGTTATTTCACTAATAATATCTTCTTCTGTCAAGGGAAGAGTGGGCCAACCTTGAAACAAGCATGGATCTATTGAGTTATAGTCACTAGGTCCATGATCATTTGTTAACAAGGAAAAGGGTGTTTGTTCATCTTTCCCAAAATAACCAGTTTGTAGTAGTGCAGAAGTTCCTTCGAACGATAGTTGGTCATCCGGGTTTTGCTTTTTCAGATAAGGGATTTCCAACATTTCACGAATCCTTTTAACTTTTTGCAATATATAGGACACACTAGCACTCAAGTTGGTGCTATTATTGCCAAGTTTTGGGAAACATTGGGGTTGATTTCTAGTGTACACCTGGGGCTGTTCAGACTTCACCCTTGAGTCCTCATTTGTTTGGCCAATGTATTCAAACCTAGGCTCACTCATGCCTTGATTTTCTTGGGTTTGACTTGGCGTGATCAAGGTGAATATGGAATCTACAAAATTAGGTTTCTCACGAGTAGCCATACTTAAACCCTCAGATGGTTCATGTTGTCTTGAAAAATTTAAGGCATCTTTCATGTTGGAGAAACCTGTGCTCCATTTCCTATGGAAAACATTGTTTTCTAAATCTAGAATCTCTAGGAGGTCATGCTCTGGTCCTCCCATGATTTCCTTATTTATGTCCCAGATGTCATCATTGTTCAAAAGGTTGACCTTATGGGTGAGGCTGCTAAACTTAAAATTCTTTTCAATTTGACAGGAAACATCTTGAGCTTCTTCTAGATTTGCAGGAAATCCTATTCTTGAGGGTGAGTTGTAAAGTTTCTTCAAAAGAGGTAAGGTAACATTGGAGAATAATGCTCTTGGGGAGGAAATTGGGCTCAATTTTGTTAATGAGAGTATTGAACCTATCATTGACTTCCCTAACGTCTTTGTCTGTTTGTTTGCAAGCTTCGAGGAATTGAGAGTAAAGGGAATCCATGCTTTCCTTTTCACACCAACTGTTCTTAAAAGTTTGTTCAATATCTTCAGAGGTTTTGATGCTCCCTTTCGGAAGACTACTAATCCAGTCTTTGGAACTTCCAATGAGTCAGCTTGCAAATATTCTTATAAAGACATCAGGGTGTTCCTGTCCGAATTGGTGAAACTTAAACCCTTCACAAAAATCTGTCCAATGAGAGTTACCACAGGATCCCTTTTCTCCTGAAAACCTAGGCATTCAAGAGTCAACCTTATTAGGTAGATCATGTAATCCCCCTTGGGTGTTAGCTAGGTCCAAAGAGCCAAAGAGTTCCTTGTGAGACCATTTGGGAGAACTTACAGTGGTAACAAGATTTGTAGGGGTAACATATACCACAATAGTAGAAGGAGGTATGTACTGATGCCCACTATGGGTCGTCATTTGTGGAGTCGCTAGATAATTTTATTGAAATTATCAAAAGAGATAAGGGAATCACCCTTAGTGGAGTCACCAGGTAAGCTTGTAAGATAAATCTTGGTGAGGAAAGGCTTACCGAAAAAGTGTCGTCTTTGAGGAGAATTGACTCAGTGTTCCCCGACAATGATGCCAAAATGTTATCGCACAGTTTGTAGTTAGAGTAAAGGATAGATGGAAAGGAGGAAAACTGACGTAACTGAGACTATCCTACCAATGTCACCTCAATAGGATAGCTCTTTTTGTTTAGGGTGGTAGGCACAGGGGAGACGTCCCTGGTGACCTAGGGTTTTGAGAAGGCAAAGGCTTTATAAGGCTGAGTAAAGTTATCCCCCTCACAAGTCACCACCGATCAGAAAGTCTGGCTAAAAAGGCAATAAAGATAAAAGTAACCAGAAGTGTACCTGCCCGAGACAAAGCAACAAGAAAACTATGCATGTGCAAGATCACTTGCTGGTTAGTACTTCATATAATCAAAGACTTTCTGATATAAAACAATTGACCAATAATATAAGTGAATCAATTCAATGATACAAACTAGAAAATGATTACAATATATCTCTTCACAATAAATGATAAAGGAGCTTAACAATGATCAACACAATCAATGCAACAATGCTAATACTAGAAGCAACACTTTAGCCAATCGTTCAATTGCTTTAAAGACACAATAAATGCTACATGGATATGTTTATAACACAGATAGATGAAGACAACAATAGGGTTAGTAATTGTTAGTCCAAGCTAGGGTTAGAAGGATTAGTAGTTGTTCAAAGTATTGTATGTGTGTATGATCAATTTACTCAAACATAAAAGTTCTAGATCAATGCGTTATTAGGGAAAATGGAGTAAAAAAAGATGCAAAAGTTGAAGGGACGAAATGATAGTGTTAGGGCTAAAGACAAGAGGGTTTCAATGATAAAATGTTGCTAAGGCAAGGCTTCATCAATCAAACCCCAAGGGAAAACAACTCACTAAGGTGTAGAAGCCCTAGCCCTTAGCAATGACAAGATAAAAACGACTAGCTTGAAGAGTTAAAGGTAGAGTGTTGCTATGGCAAGGCTCTAACATCAATCTTCATCAAAATCAATGGCTCTTAGAATAACTTAGTAGGGAGATGAAACAAGGACACCAACATGTGCTTATCCCTAGGGTTTAATCCAACAAATATAATTAACAAGGTGCAAGTAAAAAATACCATAACCATTCAACAAAGAAGGATTTAAGAAATTCACTTACATTCATCCACCATTGATTAAGCCAAACCCTAGTTGTAAACCTTCCACCAAGAAAATGCTAAAATATCCAAGAAAAAGCCTCCTTCAACAAGTGCACATCAAAATTTCAGCCAAAAACCCTAAAGGAGGGTGCAAATGTCAGGCCTCACTAAGAGTGAGTGAAAGATGATCAAAATGAGAGTTTTAGCTCTCTACTTATACAATACCAAGTGACCTTAATAAAATTTATGTCACCAAAAGGCCAACAAGGCCAAAATAAAAAATAACACTGTTTTACATTAAATGTCATAAATTAAACTCTAATCAAGAAAAAGTAAAGACGTCATGCCCTTTATAGGGTGACGTTATCCCTTTTTAGGGAAACATTGGCCTCTTGGATCAAAATGTTAGCCCTCCTTGGGCTTCTACAAGCTACCACACGTGCCATAACTGCCTCCCCAAAATGTCCATAAAGATGGATGATGTCAAGGGCATCCTGGGTGATGTCATGGGCCTTCCAAGGCCAATGTTCCAGTGGAGAGGGAACAATCCCCCTAGGTAAGGATTTTCCAGGGTGCCTTTGTGGAACGTCCTCCTATTATCCGGTGCAAACCCCCTCTGTTTTGTATCTTTCCACTATTGGGGTCTCAACATCCATCTGGTGGGCTCTTTATCCCCATGGAGGTCCAAACTAATCATCTTCGCATGTGTACCGGTCCAATATTGTACCTGTCTGTCGGGTATGATCCTACACATCAACATATACGATGTCCATGGGATCATAAGTCACAAGGATCATAGCAATGCCAATCACATCCAATCATTAATTTTATTAAACATGTGCATAAAACCACTTTTACCCAGTTAAGTGCTCAAAGACATTATACAAATATGCAAGGCAAGTTTGGAGGAAGTGACAAGGTGTCTTATTGGGCTAGTGTCCACTGGAAATGGGATGTTTCTGGAAGAGATCAAATCCAAGTCATGTTAATGGATGAGGTGGATAAGGAATTCCATGACAAGGGGTGCAGTGATAGCAGGGAAATGTAAGGCTTACTTGTGGGTGCCTGTGTAGAAGGCAAACTGCACCTGTCATGGATACAAATGTTTCCAATCCCACTCATTCCTTTTATTCTTATTTCTTTATTGATTTTTCTTTCAAGAAGCTAATCAGGGGACACATCCTTGGTGTGGTGACCAGTGGTGGCAATGTTACCCACAAGCATTTTCACAGAAATGAGAATGTTCGTTCGTGATGAGACCCCCTTTCTCTTGGCTATGCCACCAAGAGCCACTACCCTGGCATGGTAACCAACTGCTAGTAGTGTCATACTGCTAGATTCACATGGACCTAATAGGTTGGATAGTGATGAGACCCCCTATCCTATGACTAGGTCTTGTTTTATTATTTTTATGGGTCCCTCTTGTTTCTTACTGAGAATATTTTTACTTCTTTCTCGGGGATCCCTGGCTGAAGCATATCGAGGCTTTATTTTTAGGATTTTATCTTTTTCTAGCTGCTTTTACCTTCTGGGCCTTTAGCCCCTTCTTCCCATAAGGCAAGGTGTAACCCTTAAATAATTTTCCAACCCAATACCTGAACCAATGTATTGGGATTGATGAGTGGGAAGTAAGATGGAAAGTAGTAAGTATGATGAGAGAGGACGATGACTTTTCAGGAATCCCCCCAGTGGAAACTCAAAAAATATGGGCACAATCTTACTAGGGCATCCTGTCATTCCCCCCAAACATGGTCGAGTGGATAAGTATAAGATCCAAGCACCCGTTAGAAACAAAAAGACCTAAATGCACATATTCAAAGGTTTTGAGGATCAAAGTGACACATACAATGATACCTGGATTATTACCTCATGGCGAAAGATCCATCTCTGCTATAGGACCAAGCTGAGGTGATGGATGCTGCTGTTGCTGACAAAGTGGAGGCACTGAAAGGAAGAAAATATGAGCCCTCCAGGGCCATTCTCAAGTCGATCTGGCTCTCGGTACTCCATGTCTAGGACCTGTGGGTGTTGAGACATAATCTCCTTAGTTATCCCTAAAATGGGGGATAACAATGACCATGGTGACCATCCATGAAGAGATGCATCCCTTGGGTAATAAATGTATTTATACTTTATACTTTATTATATAAATTTATAATTTATATTATAAATATATATTACATTAATAATATTATAATTAATCATATTGATTAATAATTAATAATCATATTATTAATTATCAATCTAGTAGAATGTCTTTCCGATGCTGCCCAAACATCAACACTCCCTCTTAGAGAGGGAGACATTCTACATTATGCCAATATTACCTCTGAATATTACCTTTGAATATTACTCGTGGGTAGCTCTCAAATAGCTTCAACATGTCACCATGACATCCATTACCTCACAATGCATATGTACTTCATCATGTGCACCCTTGTGACTTCACAACCAATGCATCCAAGGCCTGTGGGTAGTTCTAAAATAACTACAACATGTCCCCAGGACGTCCACTACCTTGCAATGCATTTTTACCTCATCATGTGCACCCTTGTGACTTCACAACATGCATCCACGGCCGATAGGTATCTCTCCAATAGCTACAACATGTCATCATGAGACTATCCAATTTCCCACAGAAAACTTGGATAACTTATGCATGACATCTAGTACCCTGTGATAACATATGTACCTCATCTCTTCAACATGCATCTAGGGCTGGTGGGTAGCTCTCCAATGGTTTATTTTTGGAAATAAGACCTAATTTTGTAACACATGCAATCGATGGAAAGAAAGCAACATGCAGAAAAAGAAGGAAAAGAAAAATGCAAAGAGGAAAAGCACCATGGTGCATAGGCAAAAAATCCTAACCATGATAGGGTTAGGGTTTGTGATCAAGATTGTAACGTCTATAAGCCTGAAAAGTAGTATAAATAAGAACCTAGGAGGTCGAGGTTAGAGGTTCATCAGTTGTAAGTTCGTTGTTGAGGTTCAATGGTTATTATGATTGTAATAAGGTGATAGAAGAGTCAAGTGAGCCATATTTTGAGGGTTAGGTCATAGGATGAGGAGCCTGGTGTGATCTAGTCCGCCTCATAGAGGTTCTTGAACCTCTTCATTATTGTATGATGGAAGATGTAATGTACGCAGTGGCATATTTTACTGTAGACTAAATAAAAGAGCAGAGAAGCCAAATATTTTTGGACGTAGCTTGGGAGGGGGTGAACCACGGTAAAACATGTGTTATATGTGATGTTTATTGCATGTTTACTTTATGTTAATGATTAGGTTATGAATGAATGGTTAAGCTAGATATATTAGAATGCATGCAAGGGCCTAAAGATGAATGAATCCTGGAAATAATTAAACGAATAAAAATATTAACACATGAAGAAGATATAATACACTCCTAGATCCACACTCACTCCTATACTGCAAGCACTTGAGCATTGCGGTCACCCATAAATCCATATTAGGTGAGACTGTGTAGTGCACTCCGTGCATTGTGTTGCCTTCTGGTTTACCAGGAGGGCCAATAGTTTTAGATAGTTTTGTTGGAAACCTGTTGAGATCCGAACCCGAGTCAGACCTAGAAGTAAAAGAGAGAAACATTAAACCAACACAACCTTTAAATACCCAAAGAAGAAAAAAGACATGAAACACAAGGAAAAAGAAAGATCAGATTGTGACCTTGATGAAGAAATATAAAAATTTGTAAGAAGGATTCAGAAGGGATCCGACAGATACAAATGTAAGTTTCCTCTCAAATGCTTTAATTGTGGTAGAGTAGGATATATTATTGAAAGATGCCATTATGAAAAAGAAGATTCAATAAGAAAAAGAGTTTCTACTTCAAGGATGATGGAACCTCTTCGGATGAGAGTGATGAAGAAGAAAAAGATGCAGAAGAAGTCCTCTTCATAACCCAATATACCCATAATTATGATCACAAGAATTCTAAAGAAGAAGAAGCCATTTCTGAAGAAGAATATGGTGAAGAAACAAGATTTGATTCGTTTTGGGGATACAAAAGCAACACATAAAGAGAACAAGAATATGAGATTCTTGGAAAATTGAAGGATGCATAAACTGAAAATAGAAAGATTAGAAACAAAAATAAAGGCTAAGAAGGGAATTGAGTAGTTTTGAAGAAGATAATCATATGCTTGAAAACACTATTGACAACTTGAAGGAACAATTAGAATATTATGAGAAATTGAAAGAATAATTGGATCACACAAAAGGGGAACTAATATTGACAATAAAGAAGTTGGAGAAGTTTGAAATAAGCACTGAAAATTTCGATGAAATCCTTAGCAGTCAAAGATCACTGAACAACAAGACATGACTAGGATACAATGCCAATTTGAAGGAAGATGAAAAGGATGGAACCAAGACTTCACAAGAAGTTGAATGACAAAATAGAGGCCAACTCTCGTCAGGTAGTAGTGAAATCAAATATTAAGATTCAGAAGGAATGAAACACCAAGAAGACCCTCTTCTAACATGTATGAAAATATTTTTCTTGGTCATTGTTATACTTGTGAAAATTTTGGACACAAAGAAATCAATTGCAGAATCAATGAAAGGGACAACTATGCAAGAAACATGAATGGTGTAAATAGTAGATATGGAAATGTTCTTAGAGTTGTCAATAGAATTTATAATCCATTTTCCTTGTTGATGGACCAAAATATTGTATGCTACAAATGTAATAATATTGGTCACAAAGCAAGATATTGTAGAGATATAAAAGAAGATGCTCATATGCTAGATGTCCCTAAGCCAACCACAATATGGATAAGGAAATAAATTACAAATAATGAACATTTTCGTATAGCATTGGTCATTGAAGAATGTAAAGAAAAAGATGAATGGTACATATATAGTGGGTGCTCATAACACATGACGGGGGATCAAAACAAATTCATTAGCTTGAATAGAAAGGGTGGAAATGTTGCATTTGAAGATGACTCATCTACCAAAGTACTTGGAAAAGGTGTAGTAGATCTTGGAAGAAAAGATGTAAAAGAAAAAAATTTCTTATTGGTTGAAGATCTGAAGCATAATCTCCTCAGTGTTAGTAAAATGTGTGATCAAGGATACACTCTCACGTTTGACTCCTAAAGATGAAAAATTAGAGAAGAAGATCCAGGAAGATTGGTTGCAACCGCAACAAGAATACCAAGTAACATATAAATTCTATACCAAGAGAAGAGAAAGAAGATTGAACACACACAAAAGGGCTCGAAGGAAGAAAAAGACCAGAAGACCAGAAAGAAATTTGAAGTACTATTAAGTGTCATATATTTAGGGGGAGAATCCCAAAAACAGATAGTTTCCTTGTGCCATTGAACTTAGGGGGAAGTACTATTAAGTGTCATATGTTTAGGGGGAGAATCCCAAAAACATATAGTTTCCTTGTGCCATTGAACTCAGGGGGAGTAGCCCCACCCATTTCCATTGATGTTAAATGGGAAGAGAAATTAGGATCACGATGATAGGGGAAGCATGAATGTTTCCATTAATGCCAAAGGGGGATATTGTTGGAAGATTGGTTGTTGTCATTGATGTCAACCCTAGTCATTGGTTTCAGACCCCAAAATTCACCAAGGTATATGAAAATGAAGGACACTAGATATGAATATACAACACCCATGGATGGATAGTATATGTCATGCTGTTTCCAATGATAGGTGGCACATCACGTGGAGCCTCATGGTTGAGGAGAAATTATTTTTTGAAGATGAAAATATGCATTGGAGAAGAAAGTATAGATCAACCCTGAAGATAATTAAAGAAAAGAATTACAAAATGAGAAAGTGATAGGTCGGTCCTAATCACAAAATGAAGTGTCATAACAAGTATAAATACACATTGAAGAACATCTTATTTGATCATCCAAGTACGCAAGTTTAAGGAGCATAGTTGTATGGATGAAGCCTCAGTCGGAGCTGCACGAGCAAGAAGCTCAAGGTACAGGTGCGAGGGGAGTATTTATGGAAAAACCCTAATCTAGGGGGTCCTCGTTTGTTGCACACTAAGTGTCCCATGAGGTCCTCATGGGTTGCATAGCCTCTTTCAAGTGAGGCACTAGTAAAGTCAAGGAAAAAGGTTGGAACATGTTGTAGTAGCATCTCTTAGCACCATGTTCAAGTCTTTCTGTAACGGTTACGTTATGGTGATGATATTATCAATGATATGGTGATGTAAAGGTCAATTATCTTTGTTTTATTCTTGGGTGGAATGAAGAGGCAAGGATAGATGGTTTAACCCTCTCTTGGAAGTTTTATCTTCCCTTGATTGGAGGTCTTAGCCTCCCTTGAATTTGGAAGTTTTTGCTTCCCTTAATTGGAGGTTGACCCTCCTTTGAACTTGGAAGAGTTATATTCCCTTGTAAGTCATTGCTTCCCTTGAACAATAACTTATGATTACTTCTCATATATGGTGCATGGTGTATTGGTGTATCTCTTCTGCTATTCTTATTTTCATTGGATATTGTTCATTGCTTATTGGATATAAATTGAATATATAATTTGGTTTAAGTATATGTTGAAAAATTGTTTGAAATAATACTTGATATTGATTCACCCCCTTCTTAGTATCAACAATTGGTATCATAGAAGCTTACCTAAAGTACATTTTAACCACTTGAAGGAATATCCTAAGCATAAATGGAAGATAATATTCCAAATGGGATTCCACGATTTGATGGAAGCAATTATGCATATTGGAGTGACATAGCGCATACTTACTTGATAGATTTGGGAGTGGATATTTGGTATGTAGTTGTAAATGGATATGTAATCCCAAATGATTATCCAACCGATCCAAATGATTAGAAGTCAATGAGTTGCAATTCAAAATCCAGACATGTTATTCTAGGAGCATTGACACCAATTATTGCAAGAAAAGTGATGGGTTGCAACACAGCTAAAGAGGTATGGGACAAACTCAAATTTTTTTATGAAGGTGATCCTAAAGTCAAGCAATTCAAGCATCAACAACATAGAGAAGATTCTTAAAACTTGAATATGGATGAAAAGGAAGTTATTGCAGCCTATTTGCTCAAAGTTGATGAAGTTTTCAATGCTATTAGAGAATTAGGAGAAGATCTAAATGAATCTTTGGTTGCACAAAAGGTGTTAAGATCACTCATATTGAAATATGATGCTAAGGTCTCCACCATTGAGGAAACTAGGGACTTGACCAAAATGACAATGAATGAATTACATGGGTCTCTCATAGCATATGAAATGAGAACATGTACAAAAATTAACCAGCCAGATAAGGAAGCATCCTTTAAATCCATTAATAAGACAAAAACCATGAAACAAAAGGCAGAAGAAAGATCGGATTGTGACCTTGATGAATAAATAACAAATTTTGTAAGAAGGCTTTAGAAGGGATCTAGCAGATACAAAGGTAAGTCTCCACTCAAATTCTTTAATTGTGGTAGATTAGGACATATTTTTGAAAGATGCCATTATGAAAAAAGAAGTTTCAACAAGAAAAATAGTTTATACTCCAAAGATGATGGCACCTCTTCATATGAGAGATATGAAGAAGATAAAGATGCATAAGAATCCATCTTCATAACCCAAGAAACCCATAATGATGATCACAAGAATTATAAAGAAGAAGAAGCCATTTTTGAAGAATAATCTGATGAAGAAACAAGCTTTGATTCTTTTTGGGATACAAAAACAACACAAAAAGCGAACAAGAAGATGAGATTCTTGGAAAATTGAAGGATGCAGAAACTAAGAATAACAAGATTGGAAACACAAATAGAAGGCTAAGAAGTGAATTGAGTAGTTGTGAAGAAGATATTCATAAGCTTGAAAAGACTATTGATAGTTGGAAGGAACAATTAGAAGATTATGAGGAATTGAAAGCATAATTGGATCACACAAAAGGGGAACTAATATTGACAATAGAGAAGTTGGATAATTTTGGAAGAGCACTAAACATTTAGATGAAATCCTTAGCAGTCAAAGATCACAGAATGACAAGACAAGACTAGGATATAATGCCAATTTGAAAGAAGATGAAAAGGATGAAACCAACACTCCAAAATAAGTTGAAGAACAAAATAGAATACCATCTCTCATCTGGTATGAGAGAAATCAAATATTAATATTTAGAAGGAATGAAACACCAAGAAGACCCTCTTCTAACATGTATGAAAATATTTTTCTTGGTCATTGTTATATTTGTGAAAATTTTGGACACAAAGAAATCAATTGTAGAATCAATGAAAGGGAAAACTATGCAAGAAACATGAATGGTGTAAATAGTATATATGGAAATGTTCGTGGAGTTGTCAACATACGTTATAATCCATTTTTCCCATTGATGAACCCAAATATTGTATGCTAAAAATGTAATAATATTGGTCACAAAGCATGGAATTGCAGAGATATGAAAGAATATGATCTTATGCTAGATGTCCCTAAGCCAACCACAATATGGAGAAGGACCTAGATTCCAAATAATGAATATTGTCGAATAGCATTGATCGTTGAATAATGTAAAGAACAATATGAATGGTACGTAGAAAATGGGTGCCCATCACACATTACTGGGGATCAAAACAAATTCATCACCTTGAATAGAAAGGGTGGAAATGTGGCATTTGGAGATGACCCATCTACCAAAATACTTTCAAAATATGTATTAGAGCTTGGAAGAAAAGATGTAAAAGAAAAAAAATTCCTATTGGTTGAATATCCAAAGCATAATCTCCTCAGTGTTAGTGAAATGTGTGATCAAGGATACACTCTCACGTGTGACTCCTGAAGATGAAAAATTAGAGAAGAAGATTAAGGAAGATTGGTTGCAACCAAAACAATAATACCAAGTAACATATACATTCTAGACCAAGAGAAGAGAAATAATATTGAAGACACACAAAAGGGCTCGATGGAAGGAAAAGATCAGAAGACCGAAAATAAAAATGAAGTACTATTAAGGCCATATGTTCAGGGGAAGAAACCCCAAAGTAGTTAGTTTCCTTTTTCCATTGAACTCATGGGGAGCAACCCCACCCTTTGTCATTGATCTAAAAGAGGGAGATAAACTAGGAGAATGATGATAGGGGGGGCATGCGTGTTTCCATCAATGCCAAAGGGGGATATTGTTGGAAGATTGGTTGTTGTCATTCATGTAAACCCTAGTCATTGGTTTCATACCCCAACATTGATCAAGGTATATGAACATGAAGGAAGCTACACATGTAGATACAACACCCATGGATGTATATTATACATCATGTTGTTTCCGGTGATAGGTGGCACGTCATGTGGAGCCTCATGGTTGAGGAGAAATGATTTTTTGAATATGAAAATGTGCATTCAAGAAGAAAGTACAGGTCCGCCCTGAAGATAATTAAAGAAAATAATTACAAAATGAGAAAGTTCTAGGTCGTACCTAATGACAAAAGGAAGTGTCATAACAAGTATAAATACACATTGAATAACATCTTATTTTATCATCCAAGTACACACGTTTAAGGAGCAGAGTTGTATGGAGGAAGCCTTAGTCAAAGTTGCAGGAGAAAGAAGCTCAAGGTACAGGTGAAAGTGGAGGATTTTTGGAAAAAACCTAATCCGGTGGGTCCTCGCTTGTTGCACACTAAGTGTCCTGCAAGGTCCTCGCGGGTTTCATAGCCTCTGTAAAGCAAGGCTCTAGTAAATTCAAGGAAAAAGGTTGGAACAAGTTGCAACAACATATCTTGGCACTAGGTTCAGGTATTTCTATAATGTTTATGCTATGGTGATGATATTATCAATGATATGGTGATGTAAAGGCCAATTATATTTTGTTTATTCTTGGGTGGAAGGAAGGGGCAAGGATGGAGGGTTTAACCCTCTCTTCTAAGTTGTATCTTCCCTTGATTGCAGGTCTGAGCCTCCCTTGAATTTGGAAGTCATTGCTTCCCTTAATTGGAGGTTGACCCTACTTTGAAATTGGAAGAGTTATCTTCCATTGGAAGTCATTACTTTCCTTGAACAACAACTTATGATTACTTCTCATATATGGTGCATGGTGTATTGTTGTATCTCTTCTACTATTCTTATTGTTCATTGGATATTCATCATTGCTTATTGTATACAAATTGAATATACAATATGGTTGAAGTATAAGTTGAGAAATTGTTTGAAATATTAATTTATATTGAGTCAACCCCCTCTCAGTATCAACAATTGGTATCAGAGAAGGTTACCTTCAGTATAGTTTAACAACTAGAAGGAAGATCTTAAGCAGAAATGGAAGAGAATATTCTAAATGGGATTCCACGATTTGATGGAAGCAATTATGAATATTGGGGTGATAGAGTGCATACTTACTTGATAGCTTTGGGAGTGGATATTTGGTATGAAGTTGTAAATGGATATGTAATCCTAAAGTATGCTTAAATTGACCCAAATGATAAGAATTCAATGAGTTCCAATTAAAAATTGTTGGCACAGGGGCAGATCCAAGGTTCAGCTCCAAGAGCATGTCAACAAGCCCTAACTACTGGCCCTTTCGGAAAAATATCATGTAGTCTCACCTAAAGAATATATGGGGGGGTTGCAGGACAAATATGTTTACAACCAAGGGGATATCAAGTGGATCCAATATAAAATCAACACAACAGTTATATATCATCTACCAGTTCAGATCTACTTCACATAACTATCTATCAGATTTAACACAATAATGCAATAATGGTATACCAAATGAGAAAGAACAAAGCATCAATCACACACAACATAAAATATACATGGTTCACCCTCCCTCTAGGGCTACGTCCACAAAACTGTGCTTCATAATATATTAAGATGAAGCATAAAATTCTTGTCTGCGCTCTCAGCTAGCATATATTCTTCCTCCTTACCTCTATCTCTCCCCTTCCTGCACACCCAGCTATAGGACTAGTCTTTGCACCCAGCTGAAGATCTTACAATATCAAAAGGCTCTTGCACTTAACAGTTCTCTCTCTCACACAATAATCCATCATACCAATAAAAAAAATAGAACGAACCCCTTTCCCTCATCTAGGTTCTCATTTATACATTACAATCACTCATCGATAGCCTTAGGCTGAAACCTAGGTGTCAAAACCCTAGATACCAAAACCCTAGGTCAACTTGTCCCGCGTTTTCAGGGCTTTGCCAGCCTGTCTTTCCTGCCTTCTCGTGCAATGTTCCAAATCATCCAACAGTGAATTTTTCCACTTTCTTAGCTGTCCACGATCCATCTTCCTTGCTGATCTGTCATCCTCGATCTCTTTGTCCAATGTATTGCTTCCTTTTAATTCACTCTGTATTTTCTTCTCTTTTGCTCACTTCGACCCAGTAACCATCATTGTGTCTTCCACGTAGTTCACATTTCATATTTTCTTCCTTGATATTTGCTTGCTTCCATAGCCAAGGGCCAACAGGCCCCGAACACTCACCTGTGACTCGTCCCGAGGCACTTTAGATCTGATCCCTCTGCTTTGCTTCATCTTCAGACTGTGTAGGGAAGCCTGTGCTTCTAGCTCTAGTCCTCCCTTCCTCCCTTGTGTAGACTGTCTTTTCTGTGTCTGGTACCCAGTTTCAACTACACCTGGTACCTAGACCCTTATCCTCATGCTTTTACTGAGATCTGCGAGGTAGCTGGTTGTCATAATACAACTTTAGCTGCCTCCCGTTCACCAAACCTTCCTTCCATTCTCCATTCAAAGTCTTCAACTGTGCAGCCTCCTTCTGTAACATAGACAACCTCATATGGTCCAAGACAATGCATTCTGAAATTTCCTGGATGCTTCGTGAATTTACTGTCATATACCAATACTGGATCACCTTGCTTAAATGCCTTCTTCTTAATGTGTCTGTCATGGTAGGCCTTCTCTCTTTCTTTCTGGACCTACTGATGAAATCCTGCAACAAATCTGTCCTCCTCCAATTCAACCAACTGTGCAAGCCTCTCTCAAATAGTACCATTGTCGTCCATATCTGTAAAGTCAACAATTATTAAGCTTGGTACCAAATATTCCACTGGGACAACGACTTCAAGACCATACACCAATTTAAAGGGGGCCTGCATTGTTAGTTTCTTGCAAGTGGTTCTATAGGACCATAATACCGCCGGTACTCTTAAATCCCAGTCATCTCTATTGACACTGCAAATCTTCATTAGCGCTGTCTCCAAGATCTTGTTGAATGCTTCAACTATCCCATTTGATTGTGGAGGTAAGGTGTGATCTTCTGATGATGAACTGTAAATTCCTCGGTCAAGGCTTCAATTGTTTTATTAATGAAATGTGTGCCTTGATCACTCATAAGGATCTTTGGGCATCCAAACCTAGTTATGATGTCATCAAATATGAAGCAGGCAGCTGTAGTGGCACTACAGTCCTTAATTGCTCTTGCTTCGGCCCATCTGGTCAAGTACACTGTCGTAGTAATTATGTACCTTGCTCCTGTGCGCTTCTCTGGTGGGTTAATAGGTCCCATGAAGGCAATGGCCCACTTCTCAAATGCTTGTAAGATCATTTGTGGTGCTAACGAAATTTCATCTCTTCTAGACGGTTTCCCAACTCTTTGGCATACATCGTAGGCTCTATAATAGTCCTTAGCATCTCTGTGTAAGGTAGGTCACCAAAGGCCAGCTCAAAGAACCTTATGCGTAGTGGATTTCCATGCGTAGTGTCCTCCTGCAATTCCTTCATGAGCTTCAACAAGGATTAATGGTGTTTCTACCTCCATAACACACCTCCTCAGTATCTCATCAGGTCCCATCTTGTATAGCTATCCCGCTATAAGTGAAAAGTCTGCAGCGTGCACTACTAGCTGTTTCTTCTAGGTGATTGTATATTCGCTCGGTGCCATTCCTGTTGACGAGAACTGGACTATCTCTGTGAAGTGGTCATCAATATTTCTAATGGCTAACAGCTGTGCATCCGATAGTGTATACTCCAAACTAGTGGGTTATTATTCATGTTCCAACCTCAACAAGTGGTCGAGACCTTTGTTCATTCTCCTTGGCTTAACTACGATCTCAAAATCATACTCCTAGAATAGCAGAAGCCATCTGCATATTCGTCCCCCCAACACTAGATTGTTGACTAGGTATTTCAGTGTGGAGTGATCAGTAAACATTCTAAAGTGTCCTCCCAACAATTAGTGGCGGAACTTCTGCAGCGCATACACCATGGCTAACCCTTCTCTTTCAGTGGTGGTGTAATTGATCTCAGCTGTTGATATCTTCCTACTAGAAAAGGATAACGGGTGGTCGATGTCTCCTGTTCCTGGTTGTGATAACACAACTCCTAATGCAATAGAAGATGCATTGACATGCACATGAAACTCTTTACTCCAATCTGGGAAAACTAGAATAGGTGTAGTAACCATTTTCTGTTTTAGTGTGTCGAAGTTCTATTGGCTATTTTCTGTCCAGTGAAATTGGCAGTCTTTCTTCAAAATATTCTCCATGGGTGCTATAATCTGGGCATAGCCTTTAATGAACTTCCTGTAATATCTTGTGTGTCCCAGCACAATGTGCAACTATTTGACTGAAGTAGGAGGGGGTATATCAACTATGATGGCAATTTTAGATGGATCTACCTGCATTCCCTGCTTGCATACCCTTCCTATCTCATACTGTCTGACCAATTTTTGCAGTTCTTGTATAGATTTCTCGTCTTTAATCAACTCTATAAACGTATACAAGAAAATGACAAGTTTACTCACCTCTGTTCCATCTCTGGGTGAAGTAGACTGATCGAATGCCAAAGGCATTCCACATTCTCTTACTTCTAGTTGTGTCTTCGATGAAGATCCTTGGTCTCCCCTAAATTATCTTCTTGCCTCCTTGAACATTTAGTTTTCTTTCTTTACATCAAAAGTTTGTGTCTTCTCTGCAGATTTCCCGACTCCTGATTCTTCTGTAGTCTTTCCTTGGGTCATTCTGTCTGCTCCTGTAACAACGCCTTGTTGAGTGATAACAACGAATCTAGGGTCTTCTCTGTGAGGTTCTTATTTGATCAGTTGTATCTGCGGGTTCTGCTGAGGTCCTTATTTCTCTTGAAGTTTAGCCAATAATGCTGGACATTCCTCGATAACATGCTCGAAGGAGTTTCAATAGCTGCAAGTGGTACAAGGGTTCTGACAATCCCTTGCCAAGTGTCTAGGTTGTATGTAGTTATAGCATATTATCTATTCTCGACCTCGACCCATACCTCCTCCTCTTCCTCTTCCTCGAAATCCACCACGAGGGTTGAAGTTTCCTCTCCTAGGGGAGTTATACTACGTAGTGTTTCCTTCTTGCTGTACTTCGCCTTGAATATTGTATATATCCCTTGACCTTTCATGCATGAGATCATAAGCCCTACAATCCCTATCATCATGTCCCATAGACTTATAGAACGTGCAATATAAATTTGTGGGTGTCTGAACATATTTTTTCATGTAGTAGCACTCACCAGGGTGATGTTTGTTTTTGCATACCTTGCACCAGGGTAAGGTAACTTGTTTCAAGGGGCTCGGAGCTCCAGAGGCCAAGTATTCATGGAATAGGGGATAATGTTCCTTGTCATGGATTTCTGACCTGCATCTGACACACCATATGTCTTCTCTTTTATATTTTCCCTTGTCTTTCTTCATATCTTCGACCTGCAGAGATGAACTAGTTAGCTGACTCAATATTTGACTCATACCTGAGTTGGATTCTCCCATAGGGGATGATTCTAACTTCATGGTGATCTCCAGCACTTCATCCTGCAAAGCGATCTTCTGCTGCATCAGAGGAACTCTGATGTGTGGTAAGAGGGCAGCAATGAACCATTCCTTGTTCTGCTCATCTGGGATTTGAAAACTCAGATGGCCTTTCAAGGTCTTGAATCTCTAATCGAACTCCCATACCAGTTCAACTATTCTCTTCTTGATTTCTTTAAACTTTGTAATGCGCTGTGATTATGACTTGGGTTTCCTCAATTCTTCAATTAGCAAAGTCGTAATAGCATTCAACGGTTTAGGTGTAGCTCCTTGGACAAATTTCATGTACCAACTCAATGCGTGATCTCTTAGGGTAGTACTGAACTGAGCTCGATTGACAGCTTCATCAATGATATTCTTAATACTCCACACAGCTTCGCAGAGAAACCAATGTTGTTCATGGTCTTTAGATCCATCTCCTCTAAAGGTGGGTAACCTCATCTCATCTTCCATAGATCTTCCTAGGTTTCCAGACTGAGTATGTGATGGAATACTAGTGACAGTGCTCTGATGACTTAGGTTACTCTGGTTACTTAAGGCTTATGAAACAACAGGAAGAGTACCGGTACTTACTTCGATAGTTGGCACAGTTCTTGAAGCTTCTGGCTCTTCTTAGCGAGGTCCTACAACTTTCCCTTCCTCTGAATGCTCCTTGTCTGTCAGATCTACCTCTTCTCCACTATTGAAGCCCTCGTCCTCGTAGTTATTCTTAAATAGGTTCATAGGATGAAATTATCTGAATTCTCTCCCACTGCGTGTATGTCCAACCTCTGTGTCACTATCACTGTCCGAATTCTTGAAAATTAGACTTTTCGGATCCGTCTAGCTATTGTATCTTCAAGATGTTCTTTTCATGCAATACCATCTTGATCCTCAACTTCAAAAAATGTAAACATTTTCCTCTGGGTCCCTTGAAGAAATATCTCTTGGCTTGGCTATATGACTCTACTTTGTCAACAACAAACTCGGTGATATACCCTCCAATGGTACTATCAAACGGGTGATCTATTTCTCTTGACATGACGTTATCAATTCTCTTGACCTTCTTGATCAACGCCGACGTCCAAACCACATGTGGCCTAGATCTGATATCAAATTGGGTATCTTCTAACCTAGCTAGCCACTCATATAGCTCCTGTTGGATTCCTCCAAATAAAATTTCGTGTATATCAGTAAAGATATATCTCTCCAACCAATCCTCTATACTAATATTAGGGTTCTTGTTCTGGGCTTCAACGAATTCCTTTTCTTGGTCTTCTATCCACTTCTGAATCTTTTTCTTTAATGGAAACCACCTTGACATTCCCTCAAGAAGATTCCTATCCCGACAACATAACCATTTGTTGGCACAGGGGCAGACCCAGGGTTCAGCTCCAAGAGCACACCAACAAGCCCTAACTACTGTCCCTTTTGGCAACACCTATGAAGCAAATGTAGTGTCACCCGAAGCAGCTATGGGGGGGTTGCAGGACAAATATTTCTACAACCAAGGGGATATCAAGTAAATCCAATAAAAAATCAATACAACCGTTATATATCATCTACCAGTTCAGATCTACTCTGCGGAACTATTTATCAGATCTAACACAGTAATGCAATAATGGAATACCAAATGACAAAGAAAAGAGAATCAACACACATGACATAAAATATACGTGGTTCAACCTCCCTCTAGGGATGCGTCCACATAACTGTTCTTTATAATATATTAATATGAAGCATACCGTTATTGTATGCACTCTCAGCTAGTAGATCTTCTTCCTCCTTCCCTCTATCTCTCCCCTTCCTACGCACCCAGCTACAGGACTGATCTTCGCACCCAGCTAAAGATCTTACAATATCAGAAGGCTCTTGCACTTATCACTTCTCTCTCTCACACAATAATTTCTCATACCAATAAAAAACTAGAACGAAACCTCTTCCCTCATCTAGGTTCTTATTTATACATTACAATCACTCACCGACAACCTTAGGCCAAAACCTAGGTGTCAAAACCCTAGATACCAAAACCCTAGGTCAACTTGTCCCGTGTTTTTAGGGCTTCTCCAGCCTGTTTTTCCATCCTTCTCACGTAGTGTTCCAAAGCATCCAACGGTGGATTTTTCTGCTTGCTGAGTTGTCCACGATCCATATTCCTTGCTGATTTGTCATCCTCGATCTCTTTGTCCAATGTCTTGCTTCCTTTTACTTCACTCCGTCTTTTCTTCTCTTTTTCTCACTTTGACCCAGTAACCGTCACCGTGTCTTCCACGCAGTTCACATTTCGTCTTTTCTTCTTTGATATTTGCTTGCTTCCATAGCCAAGGGCCAACAAAAATCCAGACATGTTATTCTAGGAGCATTAACACCAACTATTGAAAGCAAAGTGATGGGTTGCAACAAATCTAAAGAGGTATGGGAAAAACTCAAAAGCATTTATGAAGGTGATCTTGAAGTGAAGAAGGTCAAGCTTCAACGACATAGAGCATATTTTGAAAACTTGAAGATGGATGAAAATGAAGATATTGCAGCTTGTTTTCTCAGAGTTGATAAATTTTTCAATGTTATTAGAGGATTAGGAGAAGATCTAAATGAATCTTTGGTTGTACAAAAGGTGTTAAGATCACTTCTCTTGAAATATGATGCTAAGGTCTCCGCCATTGAGGAAAATACGGACTTGTCCAAAATGACAATGGAAGAATTACATGGGTCTCTCATAGCATATGAAATGAGAAAAGGTATAGAAATTGACTAGCCAGATAAGGAAGCAACCTTTAAATCCATAAAGAAGACAAAAGACACGAAACAAAAGGAAAAATAATATCAGATTATGACCTTGATGAAGAAATAAATTTTTTTGTAAGAAGGCTTCAGAAGGGATCCGACAGATACAAAGGTAAGTCTCCTCTCAAATGATTTAATTGTGGTAGAGTAGGACATATTGTTGAAAGATGTCATTATGAAAAAATAAGCTTCAACAAGAAAAAGAGTTTCTACTCCAAGGATGATGGCACCTCTTCAGATGTGAGTGATGAAGAAGAAAGATATACAAAATAAGTCCTCTTCATAACCCAAGAAACCCATAATGATGATCAAAAAACTTCTAAAGAATAAGAAGCCATTTTTGAAGAAGAATATGATGAAGAAACAATATTTGATTCTTTTTGAGGATACAAAAACAACATAGAAAGAGAACAATACGATGAAGTTATTGAAAAATTGAAGGATGCAGAAATTGAAAAATAGCAAGCTCAAAAATACAAATAGAAGGCTAAGAAGTGAATTGAGTAGTTGTGAAGAAGAGAATCATAATCTTGAAAAGTTATTGACATCTTGAAGGAAAAAATAGAAGATTATGAGAAATTGAAAGAATAATTGGATCACACAAAAGGGGAACTAATATTGAAAATAGAGAAGTTGGAGAAATTTGAAAGAAGCACTAAGAAGTTAGATGAAATCCTTAGCAATTAAATATCACCGAACGACAAGACATGACTAGGATACAATGTCAATTTGAAGGAAAATGAAAAGGATGGAACCAACACTCCAAAAGAAGTTGAAGAACAAAATAGAAGACCATCTCTCGTCAGGTATGAGAGAAATCAAAGATTAAGATTTAGAAGTAATGAAACACCAAGAAGACCCTCTTCTAACAGGTACAAAAATATTTTTCTTGGTCATTTTTATACTTGTGGAAATTTTGGACACAAAGCAATCAATTACAGAATCAATGAAAATGACAACTATGCAAGAAAAATGAATGGTGTAAATAATAGATATGGAAATGTTCATGGAGTTGTCAACATAAGTTATAATCCATTTGCCCTGTTGATGGACCAAAGTATTGTATGCTACAAATGTAATAATCTTGGTCACAAAGCACAAGATTTCAGAGATATGAAAGAAGATGATCCTATGCCAGATGTCCCTAAGCCAACCACAGTATGGAGGAAATAAATTCCAAATAATGAAGATTGTCAAATAACATTGGTTGCTGAAGAATGTAAAGAAGATGATGAATGGTACATAGATAGTGGGTGCTCATCACATATGATTGGGGATCAAAACAAATTCATCAGCTTGAATAGAAAGGGTGGAAATGTTTCATTTGAATATGACTCATGTGCCAAAATACTTGGAAAATGTGTAGTAGAGCTTGGAAGAAAAGATGTAAAAGAAAAAAATGTCCTATTGGTTGAATATCATAAGCATAATCTCCTCAGTGTTAGTAAAATGTTTGATCAATGATACACTCTCATGTTTGACTCCTGAAGATGAAAAATTAGAGAAGAATATTCATAATATTGGTTGAAACCGCAACAAGAATACCAAGTAACATATACATTCTATACCAAGAGAAGAGAAAGAAGATTGAAGACACACAAAAGGGATCTAAGGAAGAAAAATACCAGAAGACCGGAAAGAAAATTGAAGTATTATTAAGTGTCATATGTTCAGGGGGAGAAGCCCCAAAGAATATAGTTTCCTTATGCCATTGAACTCAGGGGGTGAAAGCCCACCCTTTTCCATTGATGTCAAAAGGGGGGAGAAACTAGGAGCATGATGATGGGGGGAGCATGAGTGTTGCCATAAATTCCAAAGGGGGAGATTGTTGGAATATTGGTTGTTATCATTGATGTTAACCATAGTCATTGGTTTCAAACCCCAAAATTGATCAAGGTATATGAACATGAAGGAAACTACACATGCATATACAAAACCCATGGATGTATAATATAAGTCATGTTGTCTTCAATGATAGGTGGCACATCACGTGGAGCCTCATGGTTGAGGAGAAATGATTTTTTGAAGATGGAAATGTGCATTGAAGAAGAAAGTACAGGTCAACCTTGAAGATAATTAAAGAAAAAAATTACAAAATGAGAAAGTGCTAGGTCGTCCCTAATGAAAAGAGGAAGTGTCATAACAAGTATAAATACACATTGAATAACATCTTATTTGATCATCCAAGTACACACGTTTAAAAATAGAGTTGTACGGAGGAAGTCTCAGTTGAAGCTGTGGAGCAAGAATGTCAAGGTATAGGTGCGAGGGGAGGATTTATGGAAAACACTAATATGGGGGGGTCCTCGCTTGTTGCACACTAAGTGTCCCTTGAGTTGCTTGTGGGATACATAGCCTCTGTCAAGCGAGGCACTGGTAACGTCAAGGAAAACGGTTGTAGCAACATCCCTTTGCACCAAGTTCAGGTCTTTCTATAATGGTTATGCTATGGTGATGGTATTATCAGTGATATGGTGATGTAAAGGTCAATTATCTTTTGTTTATTCTTGGGTGGAAGGAAGGGGAAAGGATAGAGGGTTTAACCCTCTCTTGGAAGTTTTATATTCCATTGATTGGAGG
>JZKD02S1674942.1:125618-152033 GCA_000966675.3 Picea glauca
GGAGACTAGGAGGTATAATTACAACTAATGGCCTAAAGCCGACATAAATAAAATAACATTACTGATCTAAATTACAACTAATGGCCTAAAGCCGACATAAATAAAATAACATTACTAATATAATATGCCCCAATTAAGGGGTAATGAGCCAATATTAGGGCTTAACATCATGGCGAAGAGAATAACACACTTACTATAAGAACAAGAAAACCAGTCGAAGCTACTAAGGACTAGAAATCTGGATGTCGAAGTTGAAAGAACACAAGTAGACCTGAAACACCTATCTGTACAAGAGAGTAGAGAACCTACCCCAGATAGAGAAGAAGTATTGGCTTTGAACCCTACGAAAGATAATCAATAGAGCGAAGTTACTATGCCAAGAGGAGATAAGAATCGGAATGGGAAGAGGAACTTAGTAACATAGATCAAATGGAAGAAGGATATAAAGCTCAGCAAGAAGAAATCAAAGTTGGAGAAATTACATGAAGTTCTAGAGAAGACTTCGCAGAAGGAAGGTCTCCATAATTTGAACTTCGCCGTAATATCAGAGCAACTCAAATTAGAACTTTTCCATGGTGGAGCGATATAACCATTGGAGGCATTATGACCGTTCGACCGATGTTCTCGGATGGTTAGAACAAAAATTATGACCTCGAAGCTCACCATCGGACCGTTGGGACCATGCTGTAACGGACAAAGCTACATTGATGAAGGCTTCTTGTCCATTGAAAGGATCTGTTACATCGCTGTCTACTTATCCCGTCAATTGTTGCTCCGAGCACACTTTCACGAATTGTATCTGAGCCAACAAGAGAACTCATTCTTACCGTGCTATGCTTATTGAGACCTTGCCATCCAGTTTATTGCATTGAGAAATTGTTCATCAAACTGAGGTATCCGATCTCGAGCATGCATGTCAGATGAGCTCAGCACTGTGGAAAAGTCAGTAGAGGAATTTTTAATTGATCTAATGGAAGAGAGAGTGATGTCCACAGGAGTTCAAGCTTCATCGATGCGAGGAGTACAAGCCTCCCCATCAACTGCTCACGTCTCCGGACCATCCCGAGTTGCAGATGAGAAAATAACCAAGCATTGAGATGACTTGGAAAACATGAAGTTAATCCCTTCCATCCTGCCCAATTACATCCCGCCTCTGGCCGGCGTGGTGAATCGTGACAGTGTCCCTAGAGACTTCGACTACACCTTGGTCACTGCGTATCTTCCGAAGTGGGTACGCACAAGCAAGCCTCAGACGGATAAGATCATGACACTATAGATCAACGACTTTAACCTAGGGGATCGCAAGAAATCAACATGCTCGCTCCTCATAGGTATCTGACTAGGAAGAAGGGAAGAAGTCGAGGACAATCCCCCAACCATGGACTATGGACCTCACATAGTCCACCATCCCGAACATGATGAAAATAACCCATTTTGGAAGGCACCAGAAGGTTAACGCGTGTGTTAAGCTCCTGCTGTCGAGATTCCATGGCGGTTATTTGTGGTTAGACATATGCATCACCGTCGATCTAGCGCTGATCCATTGGATCATCGGATTGAGCATGTAGGGACCAGACCCATAAGACTTTTACCCAGGGAAGGCTTCAGATCGCGCCCTGATGCAAAAGATTAAAGATACATACAGAGATGTGGAGAAGGGGAAGCAAGGCTACAAGGTAGCCTCCATTCAGAATGGTGCAATACACCTTTCTTGCTAGTTGAATGCTGGTAAGATAGTCCGGAAGAACATACCCATGTAGGTCATAGGGTTTATTGTTGACCTCGTAGGAAAATGCGTGGAGGGGCTACAGATGAATTGGGCAAAATACTTAGTGAACCAGTTAGACCAAGACTGCCGCGAAGCTCAGGATCAGGGCTATGAGTTCCATTTTAGTTGGCTTCTGATCCTCATCACGTTCATAGCTTGGGAGATGCTGGAGAGTGTGACCTTTCCTGAACTAGAGCCATCTAAACCCTTAGCCGTGAAGTTCACTTCACTATGGTATTCAAGCGATATGGGAAAACAATGGCAATCAAACACGGTGTTCCACACCTACTACTTCTATTTAAAGAGGGCTATTGAAGCTGTCCCTCGTATAAAATTGAAAACCCTGCACAGGTTCAGTCCATTTGTGAAGTTCCACGCAGACATAAATTTTATCTACATCACTACCCACGGAGACGAACACAAATAAGTACTACAAATTTACTACAAACTCACATAGGAGGACCTAGAAGAAATAACGAAGGAGTGGGATGCATAACTCCTTATTGTTGTTGACCCTGCATAACTGTCTGACCCAAAACTAATCAGGAGCCTGATGACCACTCATGAAGGGCATGATACACCTGGAACTAGTATAAGGAAGAAGACAAAATAAGTCCAACAACTGAGTAGTGAATCAGAAGAAATTGCTTCAGAATCACCTGGAGGAGGAGGTGACGACGAAGTAGATAAAGAAGATAAAAATGGAAAAGAGGACCAATAGAAGCAAGGCAAAGTAACATCGCCTAGGGATCCCGTTGATGAGGCCGATCCATCTAAGAAAAGAAAGGTTTCTCCCATGAAACCTACATCACAGAAGAAATCCAGAGCTAGTAAGACTAAGATGAAGATTGTGCTCACGCTCGATGACTTCGAATTCATCATCGCAGTTGTATTGGATGCCTCAAAAGATATTTTTCAGAGAAATGAAGCTAAGAAAGAGACTATGTATGAAAAAATTGAAGCAGAATTGCGAGGGGTACAACAGGCCATTCACTCCAGCCGTGCAGTGTCCACTGTACCCCTTCCATCAGAAGAAACAAAGTTGGGAGATGAGCCTACCCAACTCTGCAGACTAGCCGATGTGACTAAATCTCACCTTCATCATGCACAGGAAGAAACAGAATAGGCCACAGTGGCCTTGAAGCAAGCACAAGATGCAGTAATAGAGCAATGCAAGGTTGCGCAATAGGAGAAGGATTCCCTCCAAGAAAAGTTTGAAGAGGAAAATATACAGATCCAGCATGAGAAAGAACAACTGCTCAGACAAAATATTGGAGTAAAAGAAGCAGTTAGCAGAGCACTTCACTCTGTGATAGGCTTAGAGAAAAAAGAGGAAGACCCAGTGGAGCATCAAGTAGCACAACTTGCTGAAGCCATCCAACAACTTCAACATAGAATAACAGATCTAGAGATAAAAATAGTACCAAGTACTCCATAGGACATGCGAGACCAAAGAGAAGACACTGCCCAGAGTGCAGTTGAGAGGATCAGAGCGTTAGCTTTGGAAGGTCAACAACTTAGCAGTAGAAGTGCGCATACTTATGAGAGACTCGTTGAGGATCCTGAATTGAAGACATTGGAGTCACAACTCTAGGAGGAAAAGAAGCAAGAAACAACAGTTCAGGGACTGATCTAAAGCTCTTGTCAGCAGTCAAGAGAATGAAATTATCCCAGGAACAATGCACTATTCAAAAACATGTCCATTCCATCCAGAGCAATGTCATGGAAGTGACTCAGAGGCTCCAGCCAGTTGAGGATGCAGCGTGCCAACTGTTCGAAGATATTGAAGGAAGAGGAACAAATATGGAACAAGTACTCACTATAGTTGAGTAATTCTTTGAAGGACTGGTGAACGAGGTAGTTCTTCAAATTTCGTCGAGCAAAAGGCCTTGGCACAACAATAGGTCGAAGCAGATTGAGCCAAGCTCGAGGTGTTTGAGGTATAATTACCCAGAGCAGAGTGACTCGTGAAAAATAACAGGTTAGTGTTGAGGGCCTGTTGGCCCTTGACCAAGTTTTGGAAATCCTTGGTCACTTTTGACCTATTTTGGGACTTTGACAGGCTGTCGAAGGTGGAGTGCAAGCCGAAGCGGAGATCGTAGGATCTTGCCCCCTTTTTAGGGATGTTTTGGCTATGGGCTTATGTAACGGGTATGGGGATGTTAGCCCATGGGTTTACCCATGTTTAGGCCTTTTTGTAATGTATAAATAGAAATCTAGGTGATGTAAGTAAGGCGACAAGGGGTGTAATGCTAAGTGCTAAGTGCAAGTGGTAAATGCTTTGTGCATGCTGTGTTGAGAACTTGCAGAGATAAGTGCAAGTGACTATAAGAGATGTGTAAAGGCTTTGTGCTGTAGCCTATCTTGGGGAAGCAGGATTTGGTGAGGTGCACGCAGATATCATGTCCTATGCGGAGTAGGACCTTATGGCTCTGTGCATGCAGATGATTGACAGAAGATAATAAATAAGACGAAGAGTTGGTGGACGTAGCCCCAGGCTGGGGGTGAACCACGTATATCCTGTGTTATGGTTTCTTTGTGCATTATGGTTGTTATGTTGTTTATGTGATTTATTATTAGTTCCATAATGTATGCTTAGATGGATAAGATATGATAGCTTAGTGCTTAAGTGATGTAAATGTATGCTAGATCTGATATATTTCCAAATTATAAGTGCTTAGATGTGTTAGATCTGAGTGAATACTGCGCTGCTCTGTAATTAAGGTTTATCTGTGCTGTAGACAAAGGTTAAATACTAATGAATGGAAATTGCTAAGTGCTCTGTTAAGGTGTTGTAATCATAGATCTGTGTCCTATCTAGGTTGTAGACATCTGAGTCCTACAACCACCCATGCCTCTACCTCGGGTGAGACTTAATCTACTTCACAGATGTTGCTGAAAGGGCTAGTAGTTAGGGTTTTGTTCGTGCGCTATTGAAGCGTTGAACCCTAGGTATGCCCCTGTGCCAACAATATGACTATGAATTACTGCATATAAAAGGAAAGTATAATATAGTAGCTAGTGCCTTGAGATGCAAATGACATATATGTGCAATATAATAAGCTTAGTCGGTCTTAAGATAGTAATCGAGATGCGATCCAAGGAGGATCAAAAGTATTATTAAGTATTCCAAGTCTTATTACGGAGGAAGTATTGGATGGAAAAAGAGGTCAAAAATTACGATGATTACCATCTAGCCTAATATTAGGTGTTGCTATGGGGGAATCGAATTTATGTACTAGACCACAAGGACATAATAAGAATGGTATTTATTGAATCACATCATACCCATTATTTTGGACACCTAGGATACCAAAGGACATATGAAAGTATGAATAAATTGTACTATGGGTTCTATTTGAAATCAAATAATTCCACCTATGTGGCCCAGTGTTTGGAGTTTCAACAAATAAAAGTAAAACATCAACATTTAGACATAAAATTAAATACCCAAAATATACCATCTTGGAATTGGGAAGAAATATCTATGGATTTGATTTTGGGGTTACCAATTATCTCCGGGGGTAATGACTCAATATAGGTAGTAGTTGATCATCTAAAAAAATATATCCCACTTCATTCTAGTCAAGACTACTCACCATGCATGTGACATAGCCCACATTTTCATCTGAGAAATAGAGAGACTGCATGGTGCACCAAAAATAATTATGTCAAATCACGATTCAAAATTTACCTCCATGTTCTAGAAAAGCATGTTTCATGAGTTGTATGAAACTAAGTTTTAGTATAGCTTACCATCCAAAGACAAATGGTTAGAAAAAAAGAGTCAATAGAAGCCTAGAATGCATTCTTAGTTGTATTTGATGAATCAAATGAGAAGTTGGGAAGACTACCTACCCTTAGTGAAATTTTCCAATAACAATGGATATGATTACTCCATCAAGAAAATAATATTTGAAGCCTTGTATATATGGAAGTGTAACTCCATTGTTAGTTTAGACAACCTGGAAGTATGACCGAATCAAGAGTATGACACCCTGAAGGAAATGGAAAATATAGTGACACTACTACACATTGGAAAAATTTCGACAATCTAATTGCGACGTTATGGACAAAATTGGCCATACTGTTGAAAAATAGAGGAAATTTTTATTTTTTCTCCATACTGCCTGATATCGTCACACTTGCGACGTAATTTTCAAATTGTCACAAGAAAGACGATGTTCAGAAGATGTCTCTCTTGCAACCACATCAAATGTGCATCACACTTGTGATAGTGTGGATATTAGGTCGCCCCCCCACCCCCCCCTAATAGTCACCCACTATTTGACAAAGTCAATATTGACTTGGTCAACAATCGTCAGAATTGCGACGTTTAGTGCATCACACTTGCGACGACGTGGACATTAGGTTTTCTCCCCCTAACGGTCACCCACTATTTGACAAAGTCAACATTGACTTGGTAAACTGTCATTGGAATTGCGATGTTGTAAAATCTATAAATATGTTGAATTTTACGTATGTTGCGACAAGTTTTCTATAACAACGATGGTTCAAAAATGGTATAAGGTCTTCTTGGTGAACAAAAATGCAGGTTTTTTTTTCATATGTTATAATAGAAAAATATAATAGATATTCTATTATATACCACTCAATTTTATAAGATAATTATCAGTATATGTCTATGGGGAAGAATGTCAAAAAATATTAGAGGTGGGAAAAAAATTAAAGAGGGTGAAAAGGGTGACAGTAAATGTTATTACCCTTGCAAAAATTGTTGTACTAGACGTCCCGAAAGAGTTTTAATAGAAACAACTAAAAAACATTGTAGAAAATATGGGCACATGGATGGGGGATCAAATGAATGTCGTTCCATGATAATTAGCTATATATATATATTCATTATCTGTTTTAATATTGATTGTATTCTCAAACTTTTATATCGTTTTATACATGCACTAATTTTTCATGATTGTTTGTAATTATAAAGTTAGATTTCCCCCCTAAATTTCTACCGAAAGCACCAAGTAGTAGCATAAATGATGTTGTACAAGATGAGGAACATGAAGCAGATACCGAATATCAAGTTAATGATCCCATGGAAGTAGATGAAAACAATAACATAGTTCAAGATGATGGGACAAATCAAATGATCCAATACTTATTCGGTCATCCATATGAGGATCATGGGGACAATAATGATGGTATTTATGATGAACCTCTACTTGAAAAGGAAAATAAACGACTGTATAAAGGGTGGAAAATCTTCTCTCCACTACATTGTTGCTGGTGAACTTAAAGGTTACAAATCATTTATCTAACACTTGTATGACACAGATCCTAAGGTATGTAATATTTTTCATCACAGATACATAAAGGTTGACTTTTTCTCCCTTTTTTTTAGTGTTAATTAATGTGTCAAATAAAAATGCAATATTTACAATTACTATTCTTTACATTAACTAGTTATTTTTTATGTTTTAGATTGTTAGGTGAATTTATGTTACCCTCGTCAAATATTTTACCTTGCATGTGGTATCAATAGATATCGAACCGATCAAGTAACAAAAATGGTGCCTCGAAAGGTTCTCCGACATATTCCCATAATTCCACATTTGCAGCGATTGTTCAGGTGCCAAAGCATAGCACCGTTTATGTATTACCATGCACGAAAGAGAATTGAAGATGGCGTTCTTAGAATGCTTGAAAATGGTTATGCATTTAAGGAAATTGCTGCAAAATGGCCAGAATTTACAGATGAACCTCGTAATGTTAGGCTTTCATTGGCAACTGACGGTGTTAATCCATTTGGAGAGATTCAGTTTGTTTACTCAGTGTGGCCTATTTTTGTTATCAACAATAACATTCCTCCTTGGATTTCAATAAAGAGGGAGAACATAATGTTGACAATGATTGTTCCAGGTGTTTGTTTACATTAATTTTTCGAATGTAAATTTTTCATTTTTCTCTTTTTTTGCATAATATCTTTTATTTAATTATTTACGTATATATACATACCATGGTAGTAATTTCATGTAATTTCAAACAATTATGTAAGTACCAAGTTAAAGATATGAATGTGTATATAGAGCCTCTTATCAACGAGCTACTAAAGTTATGGGAGGGCATCACTATATATGACATCTATAAACCAATTGGGCAAAAGAGATTTCAATGTCGTGGAATACTTTTATGGACAATTCATGATGCCCCAGGACTAACAAATTTTTGTGGTATGTAACGTTCCATATTGCATGCTTGAATAGTATATGATTAATTGAATATATCATGCATGTTTTTTAAATAATCCATTCATGTATTAATAATTCACATTGATCCATCTGTTGCGGGTCTTCAAACAAGGGGTAAATTTGCATGTCCAGTTTGTTGTCCTAAGATGAAATCTCATCGGTCAAAAATTTTAGGAAATGAGGTGTTTGATGAGTATAGACACTTCCTCTCTAAGAACCATAAGTATTGTACTACTGGAAAAGATCTTTTCAATGGGAAACAAGAGACTGGACTAAAACTACAAAAAATCACACCTCTCCTATCGAAGTTGGCATATGAAAAAATTAATCCTTGTTGGCCCTCGACCAAGTTTTGAGGAAACATTGGGCATGTTTGACCATTTTTGAGACTTCGATAGGCTGGTTGAAGACAGAGCGTCCAGGTGAAGTGGAGATCGTGGGATCTCTCCCATTTTGCAGGCTTTTTGGGATTTTAGGGTTTATGTAACGGGTATGGGATGTCAGCCCATGGGTCTTACCCATGTTTAGGCCTTTTTGTAATGTATAAATAAGTATCTAGGTGATGTAAGTACATGGTAATTGGATTAGAGAGGTCATTGGCTTAGTGCATGACTAGTGGCTTTGTGCAAAGAGTATTGTAAGGGACATTGTGCACAGACTGTGTAAGGCTTTGTGCCCTGACCTAATTCGAGAAGGAGGATATGGCGAGGTGTGCGTGGATATTCTGTCCCTTGGTGGAGTTGGCTTTGTGGATTTGTGCGCAGGAGAAAAGGGATGTAAGAAGCTTGAAGACTAATAAAGAAGAAGAAGAAGTTGGTGGACGTAGCCCCACACTGGGGTGAACCACGTATATCCCGTGTTGTTGTGCTTTGTGCAATGTTGTTCATGATGTTTATGTATCTATTTGCTTAGTGCATTGTTCTTGATGTGTGATAGGTAGATCCATTGATGCTTAGTGCTCAATATATGAATAAATGCTAGATCTGGTTTGATTCTATGTGCTAAATGATTAGATGTGCTTAATCTTGATTACTACCTCTCTGATCTATAATAAGGTTTAATTTGTGAGGTGAATAAGAATCATAACTTAATGCATAGTGTTGGGTAAGTGATCTTTTAAGTGTTGTAATCACAGATATGCATCCTATTTAGGTTGTAGAAACTCGAGTCCTGCAACTCCCCTGCCTCTACCTCGGGTGAGACTTCATCTACTTCGCAGGTGTTGCCGAAAGGGCCATTGGTTAGGGTTTTGTTGGTGCGTTGTTTAAGCGTTGAACCCTGGGTCTACCCTTGTGCCAAAAAATGGTTTTGTTGCAGGGACCTGAAACTATGATTGCTGTGAATTGAAGAAAAGAGAAATCTCTATGCGTAGATTTGTTGCTGTAGTGTGTAGTATTCTAATTGACTTGGGGAAATTTTTACTAAGAAAGGAACCAGATCTGAAGAAATGAGGTAAGATATTAAATCTTTGTGCTCTGATAAAGGAAAGATAAGTGGAAATTTTTGCTTCAAAAGTATGAATTTAGGTATGTTTGACAGATCTTGTCCAAGTCTGAAAACTAGGGCACAACTAGAAGAAATAAGATTTCATCTGAATAAATTTGATAGAGATAATGAAAGATATGTTATTCCTATGCATAGAAAGAATTTTTGGACTAACAAGTGGATGAAGGACCCTAGAAAGAATTTTTGCAGATTGCAGGTCCATCACTGTGATCCCAGTGCGCAGTACAAAACAAGTTGGGGATCGTTTAAAATAAAGAGAGGATTGACACTATGTTATAGCTACAGAAGACCAGGACATCTTGCTAAAGAATTCCCTAGTGTAGGTCCTACTTGTCTTTGTTGTAAATCTATTGGTCATGAGGTTGAGGATTTCCCTAGAATGATTGCTAAAGTTGAAAATATGAACATGATACAAGAAAACTATGAATAAGGTCAAGAAACTAAGGATATGCTAGAGAACCAGAAAGAATCAAAATCTATCTTATTACAGCTGGAAGAAACAATGAATGATCACAAAGACATCAATTTACCAGAGATCTTAAAAGAGAAGCAGTGTATAGAAACAAGAATAGGAGACTTCGACATAGACTGTGTATTAGATGAGGAAACACACATGAATGTTATGCTAGAAAGTACTTGGGAAATTTTGGGAAATCCTCCTATGGTTCCTTCATTGGGAAGGATAGGATTGTTTAAAGGAAAGATGATAACCCTATGTGGAAGAGTCACTAATATACCTATGATTTCCCATGGAACATCGACCGAAGAAGAATTTGAAGTCATTAAGTTTTTTGAGAACAACACCCCTTTTGCACTTTTGTTAGGAAAGACCTGGATTGAGAAAGATCAGATCCGAAGGAAAGTAGAGGAGGAAGGCACATAATAGAAAAAGCAAGAATTAAGGGACTTCATGGCTAAAAAAATAGCGTGATTAATAGAAGAAAAAGAGAATAAGTCAAAGCAACAGAAGGAAAGAGAGTTAGTTGTCGAAGTTAAAAGAACACAAGAAGGCTTAAAGAACCTATCCATGCAGGAGAAAAGAGCATCCACCCCGAAAATAGTAAGAGAAGAGGTATTACATTCGAACCCTTTGAAAGGCCCTCAACAGTGCGAAGTTACTATGCTAAGAGAAAATAAGAATGAGAATGGAAAGAGGAATCCAGAGACTCAAATCATAGGGAAGAAGTCCATAAAGGCCAGTAAGAAGAAAACAAAATTAGAAAAACTGTAGGAAGTTCCAGAGAAGACTTCGCAGAAAGTAGGCTTGCAGAACTTGAACCTCACCGGAATAGTAGAACAAAGAATGGCACTTCGCCACGACGAAGTTATATGAATGTTGGAGGTATACCGACCATTAGAATGATGCTCCAGAATGGCTAGCAATGCAGTTATTTCTGGAAAGACTGCCATTGGACTGTTGAGACCGCGCCATAATAGATGGAATTGTATTGATTGAGGCATTCTTTCCCATTGGAGGAATCCGTTATGACGTTTCTTATTTAACCCGTTGGACGCTGCGCCGCAACCATTTTTTGCAAACTGAGATATCAGAGCTAACCGAGAAGTGATTGAATACCATGCTGTACTGCCTAGACCTCTCCATCGATTCGATTACCTTGAGTATCCATTCACCTACCCGAGTTATTTTATTACAAGTGTGAATGTTGGGCAAGCATAGCATGCTAGAGAAATCTGTGGAAGAGATTTTGATAGACCTTATGGTTGAGAAAGTCATGTCCACAGGAATACAAGCCTCGTCGACTAGAGGATTGCAAGCATCCCCCTCGACTGCATGTTGGTCTAGCCGAACCATGACTGAGAAAAGAAGCAAGCACCATGACGATTTGGAGAACGTGAAGCAGATCCCGTCGGTATTGTTCGACTATATCCCGCCTTTGGCTGGTGCGGTTAGTCGTGATAGCATCCTGCGTGATTTCGAGCACACACTGATCACTGCATACCTACCGAAGGGGATACGCGTAGTCAGACCACAGTTGGGACTGATCCCAGCTCTTAAGATCAATGACTTCAACCTCAACGACAAGAATAATTATGCGATTCTCACACCGCATAGGTACCCGATGAAGACAACTAGGAATAATCCCAATATAGTCCCCCAACCATGGATCAAGGAGATCGTGAGATAAACAATCTTGAACATGATGAAGATCCCCCAATTCGATTGAAATTAGGAGGTTAATGCGTGCGTTAAACTCCTATCGTCGTGCTACCATGGAGGGTATCTCTGGTTGGATAGGCGCACCACTATGGATCTGACGATGATCCACCTAATCACTAGATTGAACATGCATGGACCAGAACCTCACCAATTCTACCTAGGGAATATGTCATATCTCTCCCTGACACAATGCATCAAGGATGCGTATGGCAATGTGGAGAAAGGGAAGTGAGGCTACAAGGTAGCCTCCATCTAGAATGGAATAGTGTGCCTAACTTGTCAGCTGATAGTGGGAAATATTGTCAGAAAGAAACATCCTATGCAAGTCACATGATTCGTAGTCAACCTCGTAGGGAAGTGTGTCAAAGGAATGAAGATGAAATGGGCAATCTACCTTGTCAATGAGTTGGAGAAGGACTGCCACGAAGCACAGGACCAAGTCTATGAAATTCACTTCAGTTTGTTGTTGATTCTCATTGCATTTGTCACTTGGGAGATGTCGGAGGGAGCGACATTCCCTGAAGTCGAGCCATAGGAACCATTGGCTGCAAGGTTCACCACCTTGTGGTATATGAGTGATATGGTGAAGCAGTGGCAATCAATTGCGGTGTTCCACACTTACTACCTTCGGCTCAAGCACACCATTGAATCATTCCCCCAAATGACCTCGAACATCTTGTATACATACAAGCTGCTAGCGAAGTTCCGTGCAGACTGACACTTCATCTACATCACTGTGCACATGGATGAAAGTAAAGAGGAGCTGCAATCGTACTATAAATTGACTGATGAATACATGGAGGAGATAACCAAGGAATGGCCAGCCAAATTCCTTGTACCAGTTGAGGATACAGAACTCTCTGACCTTGACATCATCAAAATCCCTTTGGTCACCCATACTGAGTATGACGGACCAAGCAGCACAAAGAAAAAGAAGAAAAAGGAGGAAGTGCAAGACATAGAAAGTGAGGAGAAGGACAACACATCGAAGGAAACTGTGCCTAACTCATCTACAGGGGGAGGAGGCGATGAAGTAAACCAAGAGGAGGAAGGGGAAGAAGACAAGTAAGAAAAGGGCGAAGTGATACCACCAAAGGATCCCCTTACAGAGGTTGAGATGTCAAAGAAAAGGAAGGGTTCTCCGCAGAAACCCTCAGCGTGGAAGAATACTCGAGCCAATAAGACTTAGTTGCAGAATGTGCCCACAGTGGACGATATCCAACTCATCATCACAGTGGTAGAAGATGCCTCAGAGGATATCTTGAAGAGGCATGAAGCGAAGAAAGAAACACTATATGATAGAATCGATAAAGAACTGAAAGACATCCAAAAAGCTATCCAGTCGAGCAACACAGTGTCTACTACGCCATCTTTAGCAGAGTGTAGAATTTTGGGATGAGCCCACCCAATTATGCATATTAGCAGATGAAACAGAGACTCGACTTTTTCGAGTCCAAGAAGAAAAGGAGAAGGCCACAAAGGCCTTGAAGAAATAAAAGGAGGAGGCCTTAGAGAAACTTCAGGTTGCGTAGCAAGATAAATATGACCTTCGGGCGAAGTTTGAATAGGACAAAGAGAAAATCTAGAAAGAGAAATACCAACTGCTTGCAGAGTAGACTGTGTTCAGAGAGGCAGTGACTGGAGCACTTCACTCTGTGTCGGGCTTGGCACAGATGGAAGAAGAGACAACCAAGAGCCAAGTGGGGAAGCTCACTGAGGCCATTCAACAACTTCAAGCAAGAGTAGTAGAGCTAGAAATTCAAGCAGTGCCAAGCACTCCGCAAGAAGTGCGAGATTAGAGGGAAGAAACTGCCAAGAGCATAGTAGCAAGAATCAGGGTGTTGGCCTTAGAATCTAAGAAACTAAGTGACCGGAGTGCGTAGACCTATGAATGCCTTGCAGAAGAATCGGACTTGAGGACATTGGAGGCACAACTCTAGGAGGCGAAGCAACAGGCGTCGACTTTTCAAGCACAGATGAAGATGCTTACTGCAGTGGAGAAGATGAAGAGATTGCAGGAGCAGTGTGCAGTTCAACAACATGTCACTACCATCTAGAGTAGAGTTATGGAGGTGACACAAAGACTCCAGCCGGTGAAGGACGAAGCCTGCACACTTTTTGAAGAGATCGAGGGACAAGGCGCACAGTTGGAACAGGTGGTCTCAATAGTGGAACGACGACTGGAAGGGCCTGTCACCGAGAAATTAATTCGGGAGTTCACCAAGAAGGAGGCTCTGGTGAAGCAACAAGTCGAGGAAGATCGAGGCCTTCAAAGTAGTATTACCCAGATTAGAGTGACTCGAGACGAGTCATAGGTGAGTGTTGGGGGCTTGTTGGCCCTCGACCAAGTTTTGAGGAAATGTTGGTCATGTTTGACCATTTTTGGGACTTCGATAGGCTGGTCGAAGACAGAGCGCCCAAGCGAAGCGGAGATCGCGAGATATCACTCATTTTGTGGGATTTTTGGGCTTTTAGGGTTTATGTAACGGGTATGGGATTTCGTCCCATGGGTGTTAACCATGTTTAGGCCTTTTTTAATGTATAAATAAGTATCTAGGCGATGTAAGTACATGGTAATTGGATTAGATAGGTCATTGGCTTAGTGCATGACTAGTGGCTTTGTGCAAAGAGTATTGTAAGGGACTTTGTGCACAGACTGTGTAAGGCTTTGTGCCCTGACCTAATTCAGGAAGGAGGATATGGTGAGGTGCACACATATCTCCTATCCCTTGGTAGAACTGGCTCTGTGGATTTTTTCATAGGAGCATAGGGATGTAAGAATCTTGAAGACTAATAAAGAAGAAGAAGAAGTTGGTGGACATAGCCCCACACTAGGGTGAACCACATATATCCCGTGTTGTTGTGATTTGTGCAATGTTGTTCATGATGTTTATGTATATATTTGCTTAGTGCACTGTTCTTGATGTGTGATAGGTAGATCCATTGATGCTTAGTGCTTGATATATGAATAAATGCTAGATCTGCTCTGATGCTATGTGCTAAATGATTAGATGTGCTTAATATTGATTACTACAACATTGATCTGTAATAAGGGTTAATCTGCGATGTGAATAAGAATCATAACTTAATGCATATTGTTGGCTAAGTTCTCCGTTAAGTGTTGTAATCACAGATCTGTGTCCCAGCTAGGTTGTAGACACTTGAGTTCTGTAACCCCCCTTCCTCTACCTCGGGTGAGACTTCATCTTCTTTGTAGGTGTTGCCGAAAGGGATGGTAGTTAGGGTTTTGTTGGTGCACTATTGAAGCGTTGAACCTTGGGTTTGCCCCTGTGCCAAAAATCCTCGAGGTGCACATTTTTTTTATGTATCATAAATGGAATCATGTTTTGAAATTTTATTTTAATTATTCAAATTATTTTATCGCATTTGATAAATAGTGTTCTGATTTTTTTTATGCTTCATCAATGCCGTCGTCGTGAAGGTAGTAATAATGGGCTTCCATGAGGAATAAAATGTTATCCTACTCAATTCATGTGGTTGCCTTACTATGAGGAGCTAAAAATAGTTCATTTGTTTGATGCAATGCATATCGGGAAGAATGTGACAGAAACATTATGGTGAATCATAAATGGCACGAGGGATAAAGAAAAAATTGTCAAAATTTGTAATGACATTCAGGAATCCAATCATGCAATTCAAAGTGTGATCCAATCAAATAGTGATGGAGACCAAAATAACCTTCCATGGTTATTAACAGAGCAACAAAGCAATGGTGTAACAAAGGTAATTCAAAGAATTAAATTTCCAACAGGTTTTTGTTCAAACATAAAGAATATCTTAATGAAGAAAGGTGAATTTAGTGGGGTAAAAACACATGATTTCCATAACTTCATTAAGGTAATTAATAATTTAGTATTCATATTTATATATTGGTTATATACATTTTTTGATATTTTTTTTTTCTAGTTTTGAAACAAGTAACGATTCGTTTTTATTGTTACAGTATGTTCTACCTCTATCTCTCCCAACCGACTTGGAAAACAACGTCAAACAAGTTATATATGATCTTGGAAAATACATGAGGTAAGTAGCTGCAATATATATGCAAAAAAAAATTCAATTTTTTGTTGTACTTAATGACATGTGTTTTACTTGTAATGTAATATGTATTATGTTTTGTTGAAACATGTTATTTTCTTGTGTCATGATATGTAGATGTTTGTCATTGAAAGAAATCCATGAAGATGATATAAAGTATTGGAAGAGAGAAATTCCTTGGCTAATGTGTGAAATGAAGAAGTATCTACCTCCAACATTTTTCAATGCACAAGAACACTACCCCATACACCAAGTTGAGGAGATTGAAATGTGTTGACCTATACACACAAGGTCAATGTGGATGGTGGAGATGCACTTGAAATCATTGAAGGCTTTGCTTAGAAAAAGAGCATGTCTTGAGGGTTCTATTGTGGAGGGATATATGGTATATGAATCCATGGTGTATATTAGTCAGTATCTTCCTAAATTAGCAGTGCAAGATATGCATGCAGTGGATTGCATTTGGGATGTGAACTCCATCAAAAAATTTGAAGGGGAGCAACTGTTGGGGAAAGGTACAATGAAGAAAGTGAGAGGTAATATTTAAATTGTGGATATTTGTAATAAATATAMWTTTTTCATTTTTTTGTGTATATGATCATACTAATTTAATATTTATTCTTTCATCATTTATTAATATTTACCATGGTTATAAATAAGATTTAATATTGGTGAATTRTGATTTTTTGATCGGTCAGTTGTTAAATATTGGGATGCACTACATTTATACATTGCAAACAATCTTGACTGGATGAAGGTATGAATTGATATATGTAAACGATGTCATGGCGGTAGGTTATCATGGAAATAACTGCCTGAATTGGTTAGCGAAGCTCATCGTAATGGAGATTCCAATGTTACACATAGGCAAATATATTTAGCATATTGTTTGAAAGATGGAAAGGCAAGCAAATTCACCCATTTTATTCAGTTATTTTATATTATATTAATGTGACTGTAGGTGCATTTTTTTCATATTATACTTTCCAAGTTATATAAATTTGTTTATTATTAATTGAAAATGCATCTTTTACATGTCTGGCATATTGCAGTTGAAACACCACAAGGCTATGTGGTGCAATGGTTGTAAATTTCACATCAAATAATTGGATGAAACTAGGAAAAATTCTGATAGTGGGATAACTGTAGTATTCCAGGTCAGTAATGTTTCCTCTAGGAGTGTAACACACCCCACCACCCATAGGCTGGGGTATGCTACCTTCAAGCCCACCCTTGGACTTCTTTCTCTTACCGATACCCTTTTAAATTAATGAGGACGCATAAAAGAAAAGATATAACAACATGCATGACAATAACCAACAAGTATGCATATTCTAAAGATTCAATTAAACGATAAATAAATACACAACATAATACATTCATATACAGATAAGTAATACCATAACAGAGAACACTTATCTTTATAAAAGAAGACACCAACTGGCTGCAGACCAAGGATGTTCCACCCAACCGTAGACACTACTACTCCAAATCTCGACAACAATATCACTCTTGAGCCAGGGATATGTATCCACAAGGACGGTTCCAGAGTGTTAATTGGCTTCCTGAACCAGTCAACACTCAAGCTCTCATAATTTTTCCCAGCACTCACAACAATCCAAGTACCCAACTCTCTTCTACTTATCTTGCACCACCTAAGATAATGGACCTCCATCCCTTCTCCTTCCAGGGCTCCAGCGCAACTGGTCCAGAATCTCAATGATGGAACTCTTAGGACTCACAACTGTGAACAAAAATGGACACAAGCCAACGCATATTAGACATGTACACCTCAAGTCATGGCTGGATTACACCAATAACCTCTACAACCATTGATACCATGGCTGCTCTTCAACAGTTCGTTTTCCTTTCCCAAGCCATGACACATATGAGGAATATGAATGAGTGAAGGAAATGAATGGAGTGAGATCTCCACCCAAGGTGTGAAAAAAATGAAAATCAGTGAATGAATGTGTAAGGGAAAGAATGGAATGAAAGAAGAAGTGAAGGAGTGAACGAGCCAATAGCGAACCCCCCCAACAGACCAGGGGAGGGTTTAAGTATTTTGTGGGGAATCAAGAACCTCCTGGCCTCCCCCAAGAAGGTCACGTAACTAATCCACTCCCTTAGAAAAAAGGGTAATTAAAATAGGAAATAACATTTATCCCCTCAAGCCCCCTCTCTTGTGGAATCATAGCCCCCTATAACTCCAGTCCTTGTCCGTTTAGAAGCCAACGATTTATTTATTATTAATAATGATCCAAACATTAAATTTCTTGGGCACACTATCCTTTTAATAATTGTTTGGGCACTCTGGCATCTCACCATTGTAACAATACATTATTTAAAATGGGGGTTCAAAACCTAGGGTGTTACATCCCCTCACCCTTATTTTTGCATTGTCCTCAATGCATATACAAAATAGAGATCAAAATCTCAAAATATATTCAAAAATATGTGGGTACTCTTCTCACATGGCATATCCATGCTCCCAGGTAGCATCTTCAGGACCGTAGTAGGTCCACTAAACTTTTACCAGCTTTATAACTTGATTCCAGAGCATTTTGACCTTTCTGTCCATTACCCGCACTGGTTGAACCTGGAAGTATCCCTCTGTCTCTACCTGAATAAGATGCCAATCAATAACATGGTTAGGATCATGTACACATTTCTTTAGTAAAGAGACATGAAATACATTATGCACATTCATGGAAGAAAGCAATGCAAGCATGTATGCAATTGGCCCTATTCTGTCCAATATTTCAAATGGACCACAGAATTTGGCTGCCAACTTTGTACAACTACCCAATTTCAAGGATATTTTCTTGGGCTTCACTTTCAAAAGTACATGATCCTCTACTTTAAATTCTCTAGCTGTCCTATTCTTATCTGCATAAACTTTCTGTCTATCCTGAGCTGCCTTCAAATTCTGCTTGATCTTAACCATCTGGTCTTCCATATCCTTGAGAAACTCTGGCCCAAGTACCACTCTATCTGCTGGGTTGTCCCTGCTCACTCGAGTATTGCATTTACTACCATACAAGGCTTCAAATGGGCTCATTCTTAATGAATCTTGATACCCATTATTATATGCAAACTCAACCAAGTGTAAGTAATCTTCCCACTTAGATTGCTTATCCATCACATACATTCTCAGCATATCTTCAATTACTCGGTTGACCCTCTCTATTTTTCCATCTGATTGGGGATGGTATGCTGTGCTAAAGTTTAGATTTGTACCAAATCCTGTAAATAGTCCCCTCCAGAAATTGGAGGTAAACTTTGTATCTCTGTCTGAGACAATTGTCCTAGGTATCCCATGCAACCTAGAAATTTCTCTCATGTAAATTTCTGCAATATTATCTGCTGTATGGGTTGTTTTTACAGGAACAAAATGAGTATCCTTTGTTAATTTGTCAACCACCACCATGATTGAATCATGTTGCCTTGCTGTCCTGGGTAATTTAGTTATGAAATCGATGGTTATCACCTCCCATTTCTTCTTTGGGATTGGTAATGGTTTTAGCAAACCCGCTGGGTGCCTATGCTCAACCTTCACCTTCTGACATTCCATACATCGAGCGATGTAATCAGCCACATCCTTTTTCATTCCCGGACAAAATAATTGGCTTCTTATTGCTGTAATCATTTTCTGATAACCGGGATGTCCAACATAAGGAACATCATGCATTTCCTTCAATACCAAATTCCTCAGTTCTCCAAAACTAGGAACATAGATTCTATTCTTATGCATGAGTAATCCATCTTCCTTTATCTCATACTCCTTTATCTTCTGTTTTACATCTCCTTACTGCAATATTTCCTTTACCTGTAGGTAATGTTGATATGCAACAAGATTATCAAAAATTATGCTCTTCAAGTCTGATTGATGCATACTAACAATAGTAGCATGCATGAGATGCACTCTTCTACTAAGTGCATCGAAAAATTTATTCTCTTTTCCTTTGATATTCTTGATATCAAGGTCATATTCACTTAAAAATTCTAGCCATCTTATTTGCCTGGAATTCCAGGTTGGCTGCTCAAAAAGATGCTTTAGGCCAATGTGGTCTATTCTTAATTCAAATCTCTTCCCCATGAGGTAATGCCTCCACATATTCAAGGCGTGGACAATGGCAACAAGCTCCAAGTCATGTGTGGCATATTTCCTCTCATGTTCCTTAAGATTTCTGGACTCATAACGAATGACATGTCCATTTTGTATGAGGACTCCCCCAAGTCCTTCCTTGCATCTGTACATACCACAAAACTTTCATTTTTGTCAACAATCTTTAACATAGGTGCACTAGTAAGTAATTCCTTCAATAGATTAAAATTCTCTTCACACTTAGGTGTCCATTCAAATTTAGTTCCCTTATTTTGCAAAGAAGTGATGGGATGAGAAATCTTAGAGAACCCTACTATGAACCTTCTGTAGTAACCAACTAATCCCATAAAAGATTTGAATTCTGACACATTTTTGGGTGTTGTCCATCCTCTAATGGATTCAATCTTCTTTGGATCTACTGCTATTCCCTGCTCTGAAATAATGTGTCCCAAGTAATGGATATGATTTTGATAAAAATAACACTTACTCAACTTGGCATACAACTGATGTTCTCTCAACACTTACAATACCAGTCTTAAGTGATGTTCATGCTCCTCCTCAGAATTAGAATATATAAGTATGTCATCCAAGAATACTATGACAAACTTATCCAAATAATTTTTGAATATGCCATTCATTAAGCACATAAAGATAGTTGGTGCATTGGTCAGTCCAAATGGCACCACTACAAATTCATAATGCCCATACCTGGTCTTGAAGGCTGTCTTATGAATGTCTTCTTCCTTGATCCTTACCTGATGGTATCTTGACCTCAGGTCAATCTTCAAAAATATCTTTTCTTCTCTTAGATGATCAAAGAGTTCATCAATTCTGGGTAGAGGATACTTGTTCTTTATAGTATACTTATTCAGTTGTCGAAAGTCAATACACAACCTCAAGGTTCCATCCTTCTTTTTGACAAAAAGTACTGGTGCTCCTCAAGGTGAAACACTTGGACGTATGTACCCTTTCTTCAACAATTCCTCCAACTGCATTTTTAATTCTTTTAACTATGGTGTGCTCATTCTATAAGGTGTTTTTGACACCGGGGAAACTCCGGGCACTAGATCAATTGAGAAATCTATCTCCCTTCTTGGTGGAAACCCTGGTATTTCTTGGAATATATCCTCTAATTATTGTAGTATCGAGAAATATTCAAGGCTTGGCCCCTTTGTATTTTCTAGATCCTCCACATGGGCTACATACAATTGACATCCTTTTCTAAAACATCTTTTTAGCTGTAAGGCTGAAATATCCCTTATAGAGATGGGTCTTGGGAATCCTTTCACAGTGCTTTGTTTTCCATCTCCATCAATACATGTAAATGTATTTCTATGACAATCTAGGACAACATGATGCTTGTCCAACCAATCCATTCCAATTAGAATATCATAAGACCCCAAGGGTATGATATTCAAGTCAACGTTAGTATTCACACCATTAAGACTTATGGAACAACTTTTGACCATATCATGGATTCTCCTTTTGGTTGCAGTGGCTAGCTGAACCCAACTTGATTTTCCAAGCTTACTTTTCTCCAAATGTTATCTATCCACTATTTTAGGATCAATGTAACAATTACTTGCTCCCGAATCAATTAAAATAACAATAAGTTGGTTTATGATCTTACCTTCCACCTCGATCATATTGGACTGGTATTCCACTTGTCGATCATCTAAAGATGCATATATTCTTCCCATATCTTTGAATATTGTAGCCTCTTGGATGTTGTGCACAGTCTTCACTCTGTCCTTTATGTGTGGGAAATCCTTATACATGTGATATTCTTTGCATCCCCAACATTGGATAGGTGGTCTTCCCCTTTTTCCCAAGGAGTCTTATTTCTTGGGTTCACCCTTAGCATACTGATCTTGATGATTTCAATTAGGCTCATTCCTATTGAAGGGAGGTTTGAATCCTTTCCTCCTCTGATAAGACTTCTCCTTCTTCTTATCCTTCCAAGATTTCTGCAGGGATTCTCTGCCCTAACCTTACTTATACATGTATTTAGCCTTCCCGATGGCCTTAGTCAAGGTCTTGGGCTCATTATACCTAATATTTTCTTTATAAAAGGTTGGAAGTCCACTTAGAAATCGTTGTTTCTTTAACTTTTCATCGTTTATAAACCCAACATATTTTAACAATCCCAATAACTTCTTCTCATATTCTGTCATAGTCATGCTTCCCAGCCTGAGTTCAAAGAACTCCTGCATTTTCTTATCATAGAAATGCTCTAAGAGGTACTCCTTCTAGAAGTACTTCTTGAATTTCTTCCAAGTGATCCTACTCTCATTAATATGTTCAACTTGCTTTAGTTGATCCCAACACATTGCAAATTTCCCATGTAAATGGTAGGTAGAAATCCCGGATTCTAGGTTTGATGAATAGTTATGCAATTGAAAATACCTCCCGAGTCCAAGAAACCATGATTCAACATCATCTTCCCTTTCTTTTTCACCATCAAAGGAGGGTGGCTTAATCTTCCTCAACTCTCTTTGCAAACTATCCACTTTCTGTCTCCTTCTCTGGTGCTTAACATGAGACACCTCTGGACTGCTTATGGAATCTTCTGATGCATAAAAATTTCTTTCTGAGTAAGGAGGTGAATGGTGTATATGAGTTCTGCTATCACTTCTCGAATAACCAACTCTTCCATGATCCTATCTTCTTTCACGAAACCTGCCTTCTTCCTCTTGTTTTGAGTTTGATCCCTTCTTCATTTGCCTCTGAAACTGATTTAAGATCTAAAACACTCAAGAATTTATTCAACTTTTCTCTTGCATCAACCTCTCATTGTCTGCTTTGTAGCTTTTCACTTCTATTTTCAAGCTTCTTACAGTTTCTATTAATGTTTCTTTCTCTCCTCTTTCCTTGCGTCCATTGGAATCTGTCTCTGCATTACCAACTCTGGTATTTTGGCCTTCAACCTCCTTATCATGGCTGGAGGCTCCCTCACCTTCTTCCATTTCTTCAATATGCATTCTGAGCTGATGTGTTTAAACCCCTTAATTCTGCAAAATGTGCAAGCGACCATTTTGTTAGAATTAAGCATATGATAAACAAAATTTTCCAAACCATGTACAAGTCCCTTTACTTCTCAATTCATGAAGAGAATATATCTATCAATATGAACCATATAACACTTCCATGTTATCCCTTAGCCGATACATAATTTATTTCTGCATAGGCACTCCCTTCAAACCACTTCCCTAGGTGACCACGACTCGAAACCGTAACCAAATCCTTCGTGGCACTTCGCAACTTCAGAACCTTAAGCCAGGACCATATCAATGATCCTCGTCCTCATTCATGATCAACGATTGATATCCACTTTGGGAATCCACGCTTCAGGAGTTTGTCACTTTCGACCTCCACTTTCCCCTAGAGTAATCCGTACTCTAAGTTCTAGATCAAGCGCCATGCGTCTACCTCAAATCAACAGCTCTAGTCCACTTCGGGACTTCGGCCTTCAAAAGTCTCAACTTCCCCCATTTTCTTCCTCCTAGAACGCTTCCACCCGGAGTTCACGATCTGTCGACGTGTGTCCTCCCACAGATCGACGACTATGAATCACTTCGGTTGTTCAAGCTTTGGGAGTTTCAAAATTTCCGCCTTCACTTTCTCCCAGAGTGCTTTCACCCAAAGTCGACGATCTGTCGATGCTTGTCTCTCACAAATCAATGGATTTGAATCACTTTGGCTCTTTGGGCTTCAAGAGTTTCAAACTCTCCACCTTCACTTTCTCTTGGAGTTCCGATCCTCCGAACCGCTGTGAGATATACTACCGCGTGTCTTCTGGGATCAACGGTCGATATGTACTTCGACCTTCGGGCCTTAGGGATTTCTCAACCCAATGAAAACTGTCACATATTTTTCCTTTGGAGTGCCCAATCTCTAGACTGCACGATCTGTCTCCACATGGAGAAATACTAGAAGTGGACACGTGGCCCAATCAGGTGGGTGACAGGTGTCACGTTCTAACTAACATTTCAATCCTCCACATGTTCAAAACTCGTTGACATGTGGCACACACCCCATGTGTCCATGTCATCCTAGGTGATGTCCGCGAGCCATGCCACTTTCTAATTTCCGTCTTCAAAATATTTTACGCTTGCACTCCTCAAGTTTCCCGAACTCCGAATTTACAAACCGGTTAACCTTTTGGGGTCCACATCACCTCCAGGTGACATCATCATGCCCCACCACTTAGACTCTTTGGGATTTGGAACTTCGGGCTTCAAGAGTTTCCATACTAGCATACTCCAATTCTCTCGAACTGGTCAATCTGTCGACGCATGTCTCCCTTATCAGACGGTCCGTATTAACTCCAGACTTCAGGTAGTTCTTTACCTAGTTCTTCACTCTGCAAAACCTTCTGGAGTACTAAGCCTCCGAAGTGAGAGATGTGGAACCATGTGTCCTTGTTGATGGACAATCCATATGAACTCTGAGCTTTGGGCCTTCGAGAGTTCTATATTTTCGCATCCATCTTTCTTCCGAAGTGGTTATCCACTAGAGTGTAGGATCTCCTGCCACGTGTCCAATTCGATCAACAGTCTGGATCTACTCCAACTCTTTAGAGCTTCAGGATTCGAGAGTCATTTTCTCACTCAACTTCTTCTTGCTTCCTCCCAGAGTACAAGATCATCTGACACGTGTCCCCTGCTTGAAGATCAACGACCATGAGTGATTACAGAGACTCAACCCGCTCACTCTTTAATTTTCTTTCCGATCTCTGAAAATTGAAGATAATTGTCCATAGTGGGATCAATATCCACCATTGATCTATTGATCTAACAAGATCAATGATCCTAAGCGATTGCGGGCTCACAACTTTCTCGTGCTTTAATTTACTTCTCGATCCTCGCAATGCCTCCCCACTGCTGATTTCTCTCCAATGAGATATGATGGTTTTGACTTAACCTTTGGTTTTCCTTCATCAGACGACCCTTGTTCACCTGCCCTCTGATCCAATGATCCTAGATCTCTCTTGATCCCATAGTGGCGATCACTCCCAAATTTGAAAGGGACAATCACGATCCTTCGAACCCTTACAAAGGATCTTTGACGTTCTAGCTCCTGCATAGATTCTGCAATGCCATTTCTCCTATTTTCAACTTCACGGTGAGAATTCGATCTCAACCACGAGACTTTGACCAACAGACCCAACCCATACCAGCCCGATGTTTCAACTAGAAGCTCTGATACCAATCTGTAACACACCCCACCACCCATAGGTCGGGGTACGCTACCTTCAATCCCACCCTTGGACATATTTCTCTTACCGATACCTTTTTAAATTAATAAGGACACATAAAAGAAAATATCTAACGACATGCATGCCAATAACCAACAAGCATGCATATTCTAAATATTCAATTAAACGATAAATAAATACACAATGTAATACATTCATATACAGATAAATAATACCATAACAGAGAGCACTTATATTTATAAAAGAAGATGCCAACTGGCTACAGACCAAGGACGTTCCACCCAACCGTAGACACTACTGCTCCAAATCTCAACATCAGTGTCACCCCTAAGCCAGGGCTATGAATCCACAAGGACAGTTCCATAGTGTTACTTGGCTTCCCAAACCAGTCATTACTCAAGCTCTCACATGATTTCCCATCACTCACAACAATCCAAGTACCCAACTCTCTTCTACCCAGCTTGCACCACCCAAGAGAATGGACCTCCACCCCTTCTCTTCCACGCAGTCCCTTAGGCGGTCCTTCTCCTTCCAGGGCTCCAGGGAAACTAGTCCAGAATATCAATGCTAGAACTCTCAGGACTCGCAGCTGTGAACAAAACTAGACAAAGGCCAACGCATCTTAGACATGTAGGCCTCAAGTCATGGTTGGATTACACCAATGGCCTCTACAACCAATGATACCATGGATGCTCTTCAACAATTCATTTTCTTTTCTGAAAGCATGACACGAATGAGGAAGATGAATGGGTGACGGAAATGAATGGAGTGAGATCTCCACGCAAGGTGCAAAAAACAATGAAAAATCAATGAATGAATGCGTGAGGGAAAGAATGGAATGAAAGAATAAGTGAAGGAGTGAATGAGCCAACAACCAAGCCCCCAAACAAACCAGGGGTGGGTTTAAGTACTTCGTGGGGAATCAAGAACCTCCCGGCCTCCCCTAAGAAGCTCACATAACTGATCCACTCCCTTAGAAAAAAGGGCAATTAAAATAGGAAATAACATTTATCCCCTCAAGCCCACTCTCTTGTGGAATCATAGCCCGCTATAACTCTAGTCCTTGTCCATCTAGCAATGAGTGATGTATTTATTATTAATAATGATCCAAACATTACATTTTTTGGGCACACTGGCCTTTTAATAATTGTTTGGGCACTCTGGCCTCTCAACATTGTAACAATACATTATTTAAAATGGGGGTTCAAAACCTGGGGTGTTAAAAGGAGTGAAAGACGTCCTCGATAATATGAAAATAGATACTATGGGTTTTTGAATGATATAATTGAGTGTGACTTTAATTCCTTCAAATTAGTTTTGTTCAATGTCAAATGGTATAGGTTATGAATTTATGAACATGACGAG
>JZKD02S1674942.1:165311-193873 GCA_000966675.3 Picea glauca
ATCCATGAGATCCTCCACCTTCCCTAAAAAATAGGAAAACAAATGTGAGGTGGATTCTCACACTTAATTAATTTATTTTTCATGAATATTAATAATAATTCATGTGCACTTGGTATTTTGGCCTTCATTGAATATATCCCTCCTCCACATTGACTAGGGATTGTGACATAGGTTATTCCATGGTGTCAAGGTGTATGAGACACTTATATGACACTTACAACACTTAGGGTGAGGTACCTAGATGTGAAAATTTCACGTGTAACAGAATTCCCCCCTAAAGTGTGAGGTCAGAAGAGAGAATGATGGCCAAAACACTTTACAAATATTTAATGCAAGGGTGTGGAGTTGGAGAACTGGGAAAAATATGCAAACAACAATCAAACCGTATTAAAAAATGTTCCATTTCTGAGGTAGGCATACTTATGCTCAGAATACAAGATGACTCAAAGCACGATCACCGAACATTACACTGTGGATCCATGAAAAATATTGACTAAGGATATGGCCATCAAAGATACAATGTGGATCCATACCTCCATGACATGAACTGATCGTAGCCACAAAAAATACACAGTGGAGCTACGAGATGATAAAACATAGCCACAGACCAATACAATGTGGATCTATGTGAGAGTCTATACATCCGCATGCTCAAATGATCTCCTTCACAGCCTGGGTAAAGCAATTTAACAAAGTGAATTCTCAACCCAGGGTCTTCGTCCCAATCCCGATGTGGTATGAATCTAGCCATGTGAATAGATGTTTTGATGTCGAACATGGTATAAACCACTTGATTACTAGTCATTGAGGTAAATAGTTAACAAGTGCGAGGGAAATCACCAATGATGTTAATGAATCCCAAGGTACCCTAGTACATTCCAATGAATGTGAATAAATGAGATGAGGTCGAAAATTTGTGGAATCATCCGATCATAGGTCAATGATGTAAAGCCATTGTCGGGAGCGAGGAGGCCTGCCATTGAGGCATGTAGGTCTCAAGGTACTAAATGGTTTCTAAGTCTAATTCCCAGATGATGTGTTGAAGTCGACAGGAAAACTCATCGAAGGAGGGCCTTGATGTATCCCCCATCATTGACACAAAACTGACATAGGAAAGTGATGTAAGATGGTGAATCAAATGAGTATGAACTGACACAAGAGATGGAAACTGGGAATACTTCAGATGGATGGTTTGAAGTGAAACTTCCCTTGAACATGATGAGGCACGAAAACAGATTTGGCAACATTGACTTGATGAGTACCAAGAATCTAATGTGACGACAATAAGAGAACTCTTTGACTGGATGAAAAAGTATGGTGACACATGGAATTGGTATGACTTAGAGACAAGAGGATTACCAAAATGTAAGATGAGACACAAACATGTGCCATGTTCAATGGAAACAAAAGCTTCCATAAAGGATTCTCATAAATTTGACCCACTTCCTTCAGATTTCCCCCCACCTACATAGATGAGTACCTCTTTTTAGTTTAATGATCTCGAGGAGGGTAACACATATTCAATAGAACTCACCTTCGGTAAGTTACTCTTCATTTGTTTAACGAACTAGAAGAAGTAAGGGTTTGTTCCCATATGGGCCCTTCAATGTGTAGTTTAGTGAGTCCAAAGAAGGGAAAATCGGTGGTTTTTCATGTTTAGAGAGTCTAAAAATAACTTAAAGGAGACTCCAGGGTTGTCCTTTTTCGTAATTTTAGTCTCACGAGGCTGAAAAGGCGATAAACTACCACTTGAAAGATGCCCTTTCAAACCTTTTAATGAGTGTGAAAGGAAGCAAGATCACTCGACAATCTTCTCATGTTTAGAGAGTTTGAAAAGAGATTAAAGGAGACTCCAGGGGGTTCCTTTTTCATATAACCTTTACAAGTTCAAAAAAGTGATAAAAGTTTACTCGGTTACATTCTCATGTTTTTGAGAGCACAAGAAAGAACAAAGACTAAGCTCGCTATTGGATTCATTTTTACACAAGATTGAAACAAAATAAACTTATGCTTGTAAATTCCAAACATAATTTACAAAGGTAGGGATACCCATGGATGGTTGGTACTCTTCCCCTAGCTTGAAAAGCTACCGACTTACCTCCAGAATGACAATCAAAGGGTGGAGACATTCCCCCCCATGCTTCATTTCATTCACCGACATTGAGATTGTCACCAATTTCTATACTAGATGGAGAAAAAGGATAAGGGAAGATGAAATGAAGGTTCAAATACGAGACCTAAAGAAAGACTCAAATTGACGTCTAAGAGATCTAGATAAAGACTTTACTTGACGAGAGAGGTGTTTGTTTCATTTTTTAACGAGCTTGAAACAAGAAAAGAACTATGATCAGGGCTCCGGGTTCAATCCCCAGATTTTTGTTTCATTTTTTAACGAGCTTGCCACATAGAAGAAAAACTATGCTCGTAGATTTTGTTTCATTTTTTAACGAGCTTTCCACTGGGAAGAAAAAACTATGCCCAAGAATTCTTCTTAATTAAGGTTTCCAAGAGGATAATTCTCTGGAAGGAATACATTTCAAAGGAAAAACGTCAAGCATGGCTTCGAAGAGATCTTCACTAGATGGAAGAAAAACACTCTGGAAGTAAAACATGTTGTCGACCTCGATAAGGGTAGGGAGATCTGGCTCTAATAGCCCTATCGAAGAGATGACCATGTAAACTACCGGATGTAAGTCAGGAGAAGGGAGATATTCCCTCTCGTGTAGGGTTGAATGCATGGGGTAGGTCATTACATAATTGACCCACATCGGGGCAGACATGGTTGGCATGTACAGACCTTTCAAGGAAGGCAGATGGTTGACCATCATATGAGGGTCAATGAATGAAATATGGTCAATCATTAATATGTTTCCATTGTGAGGGAAACAAATCACTCGAAAGAGAATGGACACAAAAGCTCTCATAACGTAGACATAGTCTCGCCCAAGGAGAAGGTTAAAGTCCAAGGGGTCATGAACTACCATCACATCGATGTAGACCATTTTTCCTCCCAAAGTAACTAGAAACTGAGGAAGGATCCCTAAAGGTTGACTAACTTGTCTATCAAAGGTCAATATATTTTGAATCATGGACACAAGCTGTGGGGAACCAAACGCTTGCAGAGCATTCATGGATAAGATTCTAACAGAAGAACCTTCGTCTATTACAGTGTTAGGAATAGTCCTATAAAAAACATGCATGGTGATTTGGAAAGGCATGTAAGAGGGAAGACAGGGTTCTGTCAAATGATTCCAATTAATAGAAATCATATGATTGTTTGAAGAGGGTGCCATTGGGACAGGCGGAGTGCCCCCTTGTCCGGGTGAATCAATATTAACGAGGTAGACCCGAGAGACATATTCACTCTTTGAATGAGAAGTGGGATCGACCGATGATGGAATCAGATCAACCACTTTGGCACTCTTCAGAGGAGGAGTGGGACTGATCGATGATGGATCTGTATCAGTCACTTGGGTTTCACTTTTCAGATGAAGAGTGGGGATGATCGATGATGGAACTGGATCAATTACTTGGGTTTGTGGTTCAACTGAGGGTGAAACCAAATTGACCACATGATCAACCAGGCTGACTAGGGATGGAACTAGATTGACCAGTCCATCAACCAACAACAATTTGGGATAAATATTACGATAACCAGTTGGAAGTTGAATCTTTTCCAAAAGATAAGAAGCCTCGTCCATACGAGGGAAACAGTGAGAGTAATGATCAAATTTACACAACAAGCAAGGAAATTTGATAGTTCTCTTCTTCTTACCAACCGTAATGTCACTAGCTGACAGGGTGTAGCATGTCCCATAGGGGATGATGACGTCGAAGACCACATTTCTAAGACCTTGGGGAGACCAGGGAAATCCCTCAGAAAGTGGTCACCCTTGTAAAGATTGCAAGGGAATTAGGGTTTAGGATTCTTCGTTTTAATCTTTTCGAATTTATCAACACTCACATTATGATTAACCATAGCTGGTTGCTTGGATCCAACATGATCTGATGTGGCTAGAGGCTTGGTCCCTTTTTTATTATTCTTCTTATTCTCTTTTCATTTCTTCTTCTTCTATCAACCTGGCTACTCACTTTAGATATTTCACTAGGCAAAGAAGGAGAAAGGGAAGGATACCTGATGGGTGAATAAGGAGAAAGGTTGACACGAGGTTGATGTATAGGTGGTGTGCTTACATCTAAAGTGCTAGGTTCATTTGAAGCACTAGGAATATTCTAGATCATTGGAGTGGGGAACAACCAAACCGATAATCTGATCGTGAGTCCCAGAAGACTTGGTGTGGCAATGCAGAGAGGACAATCATTTCCGAAATAAGGAAAGGCAAAATCTTCTCTGGGAAAAGGGGTTCCTTCGTTGGTACTCCCAGGAGTTGATGCCATTGACACTAACTTGACCTAAGGTCCACTAAGGAAAACAAAAAACACACGCTACAAATCTAGGAAGCAAACAATCAAACAAACCTTCCCACAATGAAACCATTAGTTGGTGATGAAATCCAAAATTGCGAGATCAATATAGGAAGGGGATGGGATAGAGCGGGTGGATCATTTATGTTGGAAAACTTCTTAACAGACTTATGCCTTGGTGCAAGCTTCCACAAAATAATCATGGATTTACCCTCCAAGGAGCCCAAGTGAGTTTGACCAACGTCTGTTCCAGGTATAGCAAAGAATTTCCTTCACCGTCACCTCATGTAAGGACCCTAAATATTATGGCTACTAAGGTCACCAACTCACAGTCAAACTCTGGGCGGGTACAATCGACAATCGAGTCCAAACGTATGGGCAGGATAACAAGTCCAAAATCCTTCAAGAGAAGTGAGGACAAGTAGACCGGTAGAACTCTAGAGGACCCCGAACAGATTCAGAATTCACGAAGCACCGAGATCAAATGAAGACAGTTGGACCTCAAGAAGAACCCCCAAAATATGATCTGACTACTACGAATGGTTAAACCTCGGAGGGATAATCTCTGAGGCTCTCCCAAACGTGACCTCATGCGTAACCCCTGTGTGAGAGGGGGATCCTAGCTATGCTTATACAAAAATTTGATTTACTCTCCCTATCGCAAGATGCTATGTTTGTTTGATAGCTTTGAAAAGTTATCCTCACAACCTATTCCAAATCCCTACACTTTCTAATGTAGGTTCACTATCAGAAAATATAAAAGTGTATGATCAATTTTATAAGTACTTCATTTTAAGGATATTTTTTACTCAAGGGTGCACAAGTGAAACTGATGATGTTAAGACTCGACTCCAAAAGAATGCAGAAAAATGAGATGCAAATATTTTTCTTCAATGAATCTTACATACAAGATGGAGAAGAGGTTCAATTTTCTTCAACAAAAACACCCAATTGCCAAATGTAATCAACCTATATACACTACCCAAAATCAAGAATGAAACTATATTCTTTGTTTGATTCTAATTTATAAAGAAATTAAATGCTAATCCTTTAATCCTCCACTACTTTCAATTAAAAGAAAGAGTCAGATGCAGATGCAAAATACATGAAGCAAAAAGAGCCTCAAACAAAGCATGCACTCAAAGCAATGAGAATCGAAATAAAACAAGTAGGAGAAAACCTATTCAAACAATAACTCATTCAAGGATTCAACAATCAATAAGCATTAAAGGAATACAAGAAAGTTCAGAGAATAATCCAAAAACTGATAAGGAGAAAGAGAAATCACTCAAACTGTCCTGACAAAACAAACAACAAGAAAGATAAATATCACAATTTGGAAAAGTGCAAGCTCAAATCAATACAAAAAAGAGTGATAAGTATCAAATCTTCAACCCAAAAAAATCCACAAACCAATGTACAAACTCTAGGAAAATACCTCTGCAAAACAAGCTGCAAAAGACTGAGCATAAAATGCAGAAAACCTCCAAAACAGGAGATCAACGCTCCCTAAATCAAGGGAACAAAGTGCTATAGAGCTCTATAATACACTACAGAGTAGAATTGATTATAGATAAACACTCTATGATGGACTACAAGGGAGCGCTACCCTTCCTAGAAACTCAAAACAGAGCAAAAAAACTCAGAAAAACTCACCCAAAATTCCCAGAATTTTGTCAAAATTTCTAGTGAAGAGTGGAGAAAGGAAATAGATCAGGAACAAATAGTTAAAATGATCTAAAATATGGGGAAAAGGGAGGGACTATCCAAGGAAATACAAGTCAATTTCTTTCCCTAGTGGATTCACCAATTTATGTTGTAGGAAAACCCCCCTATGGACAGGTGAATATCCTCTTGGATCCTAGACCTCTATTACAAAGACAAAAAGATGCTAACATTGGACACTAACATTCCTTTGAGATTTTTTTAACTATTTATAAAGAGAAAGAGAAGGAAGAAAGTGTGATGCACCTTATTCCTATTTTTTTCCTCGCTGCTCCAATTTGAGCTTGATCTCCGAGCTCCTTATCACTGTTTGACACCTGCAATGCAATGTACAACAAGCCACAAAACTCCTAATCTACTCTATAAGATTAGTCCAATCAAATACATCTATAAGACAAACATATGTAAATAGACATAGGTTAGAAGGAAATAGGTCAAGCAATATATTAATGAGAACTCTTAAAGAAATACTTATAGAATGTAGATGTAGTTGCAGTAACTTCCCCAAGTCCTCCTCATCCAACCTATTGAGAGCTCAACACACCCTAAAATATTTATGACATCCTATCACTTTTTGGGTACCACTTGTTTTTTTTACTGTCTAAATTGAGTTCACTTTGGGGGATGGTTTATTTTATTTTATTTTCATGATTCTTATCAATCAAGTGGGGTTTGTTTGAACTGGTTAAATGAAACCTTATGTCTAAAAGCACTTGACATCCTAACTAAGAATCTGCAACTAACATTGTGACTAACGCGCTTGTGTTCGGCGTCGGAAAAAATTCTATCATGTAAAGTGGCCACATAGTTACACTAACTGTCGATCGTCGATGCACCATCGACATCGATAGAAGGCAGAGATGGTTTGCGTGAGTTATTCACCACAAATTTTCAAGAAATAGTCGATCCCCATCGACATCGGCAAAGTACGAGAGGGATAGACATTGAAAAACTCCATAAATAAATCATTGATAGCTGATGACCGATGCACTTTCTCGGGGTCAGGGAAATCTAGAAGGGTAAAAACAATCGATTTTTTTTGCGATAAACATATCGTCGATCGTCGAGCCCCGATAAACTTTTGGCATCGGAAAATTTTCGAGAGAGTCGATCTGGGAGAAATGGGGTAGGTTTATTGCCCATCACCGATCCTGGATACCTTTTGGGGTTGAAAAGATAGGATCAGGTTTTAGAATGTTTAGCTTAAGAAAAGTCCTGATTCCGAATAACAAGGGTAAATGAAGACATCGGTCTCGGGTGCCACGTGTCTTTGTCGCATAGGGGCATCGTACGACCTAGTTTTGTCTCGAGTCATCTTAAGTTTTCTTGTGTCCTAGTCACACCTCCAAGTCAACCTTACCACATCATATCTATATGAAAATATCGTCCGACGTCAGAGATTTTGCAAGGAGATGTCAACGAAAAGTGTTCAAAGCGAAACCCTGACCCCAGACTCACCAGCTGAACTAGCGGAACGATGGGATGTTTTCGGCATGAGATATGATCAGATTCTAGAATTTAATAAACTAGTTAATTCTTCATCCCACATATGTTGCTACCTCACATGATGATTGAACAAAAACGATTTGAAATCACCGATAGGCCACATTACAAATTGCACCCGTGCCGTCAACCTACGATTGAATTTAATTTTAAATGTCTTTGAAGATCTGGCGGTAGATTTAATAGAACTACACTCATAACCCGATTTGAATGGCTGATGTGACAATGTAAGTCCATCCCTGTTAAATCTCTATAACGGTTTTGAACGATTTCATTCTGTGCACAAGTTCGAATTCCAGAGCATCCGAAGAAACAAAGCAACCGTCTCGAGACTATGATGATTCTCAGATTATCAAGACTAGGTTAAACAAACAACAGAGGTATGTATTCAAGTTTTTCAATTCATAGATCATGATTTTCTCTATATACATCTTATTTCTTGCACAGTCTCTAACTATTTTCTAAGTTGCAGGGAAAATGCCTCCGAGAAAGTCACCACTAGACGCTCGCTAAGAGCACCCAAGATAAAGGAAGTAGAAACAAGTGAAGGTTCTTTTCTTGGTACTATGAGGAAGTTGGAGCACACTCCCATGGAAGAGCCGGTCATAAAAACCTCAACAAAGAAATCCTTTGTCCAACCTCTAGTCTTCAGTGATACATAAGAAAGCACCGGATCCAAAGTAATGCTCCCATAGTGCAGGGACATTTTCAACAGAATCATTTTGGAGGAGTACCTAGAGTGTATCCCACAAAGTGACCTGGATGTAAGGGCGCTTGATGACCAGGTGTTACCAAACATCCGATGGTCATATTTGCACATGGTAGCCATCAAAACCCCATTTTTCCCATGCATAGAGGTTTTGAAGTGGCTAATCGACCATACAGACGTGCATAAATGATTAATCAATGATGAGAATGGAGGGCGTGTTAGATATTTCCTCCCGACAGAAGTCCAAAAGTATTACAAACTTAGAGACCCAGAGGAGCGGCTAAACACAGACTTCGTGGTGAAATTCTACGAATTCCACGACACCAACCCATTGATGGCCTCATGGTGGAAGGAGAACAATTTTTTTACAAACCGGAGTAATGGTTGGTATGGTTCAATCAACTTGAGGGAGTCATACATCTATTTTATGGCTCTCAACTACCGAATGTATGGAGAGAAGGACTACTCCAATTTTTCGGAAGCATGGATTCCCTTGGCATACACAATGGAGAAATCAGTAAGCAGCTTCAACTGGGGAGAGATAATTTCCAAGAAATTGAGAATATGTGTACAACAGGCTCAGATGCCGAAAGAGGGGGAAGCGCTAATTTCCAAGAAATTGAGAATATGTGTACAACAGGCTCAGATGCCAAAAGAGGGGGAAGCGCCTACTTTCCACATGGCCTCGTACCTGCTCGATGTGATATGTGTGAGAAATGTCTTCGTCGGCATGAATTTAAGATGGCATGATGCGGAGGTCCCTATTCACGTTTATCTCAACATACTATTGGATAACATGTACAAAAAATCCTATGCACTCATTTGTGAGAAATTCATCGCTCGTATTCATTTTATTTTATTTAAAAAGGAATGCATGAGACTATCTGTAGAATCGAAGAAAATGGTAGAGAAGGTAGGTCACTGGTATTTAGATGAACGTTCAACCTATATCAGGGTGTTCTGGGCCATTGGAGTGCCACATATACTACCCACTCACATCCCAGACTGGCTCATTGTGGGAGAAATAAGCTACTAGACTATCCTGCAGGGCTATAATGACACACTAGTCAAAGACAAGAAACAAGATTTCATACCCTAAGGTTTCCATGTGGGGTTTTATTTGGTAAAGGATACTGCTCAAGCCAAACAAGAAGGGTTGAGCCAAATTGAATTCAGGTTCCTGACAGGACAATTCCACAAGCACAACCCTAAAGGTCTGGTCCTCTAATATGCTTCACAGGTATCATCCTGTTGGCCATACGTGCATGACAAATTTGAGGATGAAATTTTCACAGAGTGCCCTCAGGACTGGGAGGAGGTAGTACAAAGGATGGCCAACCCGAACATGACCAAGTTCAAGGCTATGAGCATGGATGAATATGTGGAAACAATAGAGTAGTCGACTCAAGAGGCCCTCAGAGTTAGGGAAGAGATCAGAGCGACAGAGACTAGAGAGGCACAAAGAAGAGGATTTATCTTGCTAGAAGGTGCACAAAGAATCATTGATCAGTTTCAAAATGAAACTGATCTTGTAGATATGTCAAGGATTCCCACTGACAACCCAATTGGAAGCATAGGAGAGCCAAGTGACTTAGAGCCAATACAAATGGAAGAAATCACCGAGCCAGAAAACCCTAAAGTTCCACCACCATAGATCAGATCACTAGGGGGAATTTCAACCCAGCCTGAGATAGCAAGAACACTGTGTAGGAAAAGTGTACCAAACCCCTTGTTCAACTTAATAACTATCTATGATGATTATGAGAGTTCAGAGGCTTCCCTGGTGACTCTAGTGAAAATTACAGAGGAAAAGAAACCCGAGAAAGAATCTACCCCAGGTCCCGATGCTTCAATTCAAAACCTCCCGCAGAGCGACCATGAAGTCGAAAGTGTCATAGACACTAAGCTACTCAACTTGTTGGGGACCCCAATAGAAATATCGAGGGATGAGCTAGGATTGGGTGGCCAGAAAGAGGAATTTTCATAGCAAGAAATTATCACTTTGACAACCAATTACCAAGTAAGTACTGAACCTACCCCTGGTTCTTCAGTTTTGGCCGATACCTCGCCAACCGATGAGTAACAAAAGGAGTTCGAGCCATCGACACATACGGAAGAAGTTCAGAAACCCATCCTAGAACATGTACACATAGTCAAGAGCTTGGGAAATACTCTAACCTGGGGAGAACAACAAATCCCCGAACCTGTCGATGAGCTCGCAGAAATACAAGAAATCTCCTATGACCGAAATATAAAAGCCATCATGAATAGAACCATTAAGAAGAGGAGGCTTATGTTGGATAGATCGATTATCATCAGTACAAAGGAGAATCTTCTCAGCACAAAACACACCAAGACGTCTGAGCTTATCGATGCAGGGATGGATATCACAGATGCCACATTGGATAGAGCAAGAAGAGATGAAAAGGGGTTGGCTACTTCACTTAAGGATTTGGAACATTTGTGCCATTTGGAAAAACACTATCAGGACTCCAGACATGCCAAGATGTTTTTGAGAAGTGAGTTTCCATATGCCTATAACAAATTCACGAATGAACGACACCTTTTCACTGCACGTATAGCTGATTTCCAAGAAGACACCCTTACATCACTAGTGACCTGCAAGGATGTGGAAAGGTGGTATGAGAAGGCTCACCAAGCAGTAGAAAGGATCGATTAAATATATGCGGTTCAAAAGGGCCGAGACATCGAAGAGCAAGACATTCGGGTGCTGAGGGACAACAACATAGATCAGATTAGGAAAGCGACTGAATACTGGTTAAAAATGGCCCAGGAATCTCAGAGGGAGATTCGGGAGAAGTGGGCCAATTGTGAAAAGAGTTGGGAAAAGATTAATCGGGAGATGAAAGACATCGACCTCCCAGAATTCATCTCACCCGAGGAATTTGTCGACCTGCATGACATAGTCAAGCAACATGCAGAACAAGACTCGGCATAGACAACAGAGATATAAAAGGTGGTGAGCATGGTGACAGGTCAAGTACATCAGTTCATGGAGTGTCTGATTAAGGCTCGAGCAATTTTGTGGTGGTTAAGTGTTAAAATAATAAAGTACAGATCACAAGCAATAGAAGTGAAAGAAATCCTTTTAGCCTCGATGGACCAACACAGGTTCCTGTATGCCAACACATCCGAGGAACTCTTTGTCAAATGGTCGGAGTATGAGAAGAGTCACCTACATAGATGAAAGTGCCATGTGGCGATATTTTGTTTTACTTAGCTTGCACTCGTAATAGCTATTTTTAGTTAATGATTCATTATAAATAAAAGGATTGACCTTTTAGCAAAGGTCAATTTTTTTGGCAAAGACCCTCATTTTTGGAATTGTAAAGAACTATTTCTAAACTACCTTAATTGAGAAGTCATGTTTAGGACCAGAGATAGACTTTTGTTTTTCCTCAAAGGCATTGTGTGGTTGGATTAAGGAGGAATTACTTCCAAATTTATTTAATGAATGGATGCTATAATGAGTAAGAGTTTTTGAATCTATTGATAAGTTAGTTGTTTCAGTATTTATTGTAGATCTTCTCTCCAATGATGAAATCAAATCATTGTGTTAATGTGTGATTAATGTTAGAGCTAAGGAAACTATTTTTCTTTCCATCATCTTATTGCATGCATGTTTTCTTATGACAATTGTATCTTAGTCAATAATTGAAATACTAACAAGTTAATGTATTAGTACTAGGTTTGTCATAGGTGTGAATATATTTTTCTGCATGCTTGAGCACAAGGGTTATCCCAATCTCAACCTTCTTCAGTAGTTAAGAACCCCCCTCTACCAGCTGGTTTATACTAACACACATATTTTTATCAGACCCATCTAATAAAATAAAAAGACAAAAAAGAGAACATTTAATCTGAAGGAGGAACTCTTGTAAGAATATATCCTGTCAATCACTACGTAAAGCCCGTCTATAAATTAGCTGGATCGAAATATATGGAGAACTATTCCACCATCAAACACTGCAAAGTTGAATTGGGCCTCCATGGCAGGTTTGGTTCCTGTTGTTGATTTAAAGGTATTTAGGACCCCTTGATAGAATCAACGCGAGAAGGCGGGCCTGTGAATGAATGACTAACAATATTTCTGATATAATATTTCGCATAACCTACATATTCAAAACAACCCACATGCATGGCTAGTCATTCTCAAGACAACCCACACACACTGAGTACTCTAGAAACGAGTAACTCACCCCAGCAAGGGGAAGAACATCTATTCCCTGAAATACCTTACGCTCTTCCCCACGAGGAGTTGAACCAGTTCAGAAGAATCAAAAGAGCTTACGCCTGACAAATTGGATCATTACCCTTAGCTCCATTACTTTCTCGTAGAAAACAAGTAAGAAGGCCAGTGGTCAACACCCCTAACTAGGTTTTTTTTCACATAGTAGAAGACCTGATAGATTTGTCCCTCACCAAGATCAAACATCCCCTTAATCTGAACCCAGAAACACCAGCTGGTAACTACTATGAGCTCGACAATTTTGAATCTGACGAGGAAGGGTTTAACTCGGATCTCTTAGCTTCGGAGTCAGACGACATGGAGGATAACAATGATCATAATAAAGAAAGGGGAAACCCACCTCAAAATAATCAACCATGGTTGGTGAGAGATTATTTGGCAATCCCCGGATGGGTACATAACCTCCCTCGACATCCAAAAAAGTTACTCCCCAAATTTGACCCTGAAACCTCGGGATTTCCTGAAGACCATATTAAAAAGTTCACACTAGCTATTAAACTGATGAATGTCCAACATGAAGACGTTGTATGTAGGCTCGTTCCCTATACCTTTGAGAATTCAGCCTCCACATGTTATTTTAACTTGCCTGTAGGGTCCATAACTAGTTGGATGAATTTTCAAAAATATTTTTTAAACAAATTTGAGAAGAAACCACTACAAGAGATTTAATGGATGAACTGTTCTCCACCACCATGAGTTCAAAATAAAAGGTTAAAGACTTCAATCAATGATTTACCACTATCCTAAAAAAATTTCAACCTGAAGCTAAACCCACTAAGGAGTTGCAAATTGAGGTATATGCTAATTGTCTCCCTGCTTCTATTTCCATGTTTGTAAAAAGGGATGCCAAACATACCCTAGCTTCAAATTTCAAGGAAGACAAAACAATTGAATTCCAAATGAAGGGATGTAAATAGGGCTAGGTCTCACTAGCTAAGAAGGAATCTCAACCTCCACCCAGGAGAGGACTCTTGTTGACTAAACCCCCAGGGAAACAAACAGAACAAGGCCCCAAAAAGGAAAGTGGAGACATAGAATACCTACAATGGATGATAAAAAAATTGTCAAATGAAATCATAGACATGAAAAGAAGTGCAGGGGATAGAATCCAAGGCCAAAGGCCTTATAAACCCTTTTTTAAGAGAAACCCACAGTTCAAAGAAATTGAACCTCCCCCATCCAACTTAAACATCGACTTGGACAATGTAGCATCCAACTCTTTCTGCACCTATAATCAAGAGAAACATTCCTAAAGAGACTGTCCACAATGGGTGCATGCCATGAATTTGATGGTCAATCATTTCCTAGACGAAGTCTCCCTTACTGAACAATGAAGCGACTCACTGGTAAATATTGCAGATCAAGAGGAAGTTGACCTGTTGGAAGTAACAACCATGTTGTTGTGGGATCCTGACTTGCCAATTCCTTCCGATGATATATTTGAGGTTCAAGAACCAACCGCTGAGGTTTTAGCTGTACAAACGTGAAGTAGGGGTCAATCGATTTCAAATGACCTTACCATTTCCAAAAATTCGAGAGGAAAATAAACAACCGATCACCCGAACGCATCTTTTGTCTCCCAAAGAAATCCTATAAACATCCATACACGAGAATCACCCAAGCTAGATAAAAACGCAGTAGAAGATTTAAAAAGATTGAATGAAAATGTATCGGTCATGGACATGTGTAGAATTCCCCAGCAAAAGAATTTTCTGTTACAAGCCTTAAAGTCAGTAGAAACCCCTATAACAAGCACTGACCAAGGGGAAAATACAGCTCCCACAAATCAAAAAAATAAACCAAATGTGAATGCTTGCTCTGTAGAAAAAAAATGAAAGCCTTTTGTCCCACCGTTCCTTTTAACGTTTGAAGTCTTCAAAAGAAACCTCCATAATTGTTTAGTTGAGTCAAGGGCATCCTCTAATGTTATACCATTATCTATCTACAAGAAACTAAATGCAGTCCCGCTCAAAAGTGATAAACATGTTATACAACTAGACAAAACTCAGTTAAAATTTATTGGAGAACTCAAGGATTTCATGATCAGAATGGATACACACATGAAATTTGTTCAAGTGATTGACATCATTGTAGTGGATATACCAGAAGATTATGGACTGCTACTTAGTCGATATTGGTTTGAAATGTTGAATAGATACTTTAGCCTGGACTGGGATCACCTTTTGTTTCCATTAAAGGGACACATAAACATGATTAGGATCGATAGGGAAAGGTATCTCAAACATATAGTCACCGATTTAGAATCCTTCAATGAACCCTCATTGACATATTTCCCCGTGCTAGGAAACTACTCCTGCAATTCTGATTTCGGGAATTTATCCCCTCTCTCATTTGATGTGCCTCTTACTCAAAACTTCGAAATGACTTTTCAAGTAAATCTACTGGTAGTAGCGGAAGAAACCTTCTTTTGTCAACAACCTCTATTGGAAACCATAGAAAGCATAGGTGGAGGGGAGGAGGTTAGTAGGCATGGAGAAGCTAATGATTTTCGCTCACAAGTTTGGACCCTGTACTTTGATGGGTCTAAATCACAAGAAGGGTCGGGAGCGGGATGTATTCTCATTGACCCAAAGGGGAAACAAAATTTCCTGTCATGCAGACTAGAATTTGAATGCATTAGTAATACTGCCAAGTATGAAGCTTTAGTGAAAGGACTAAAGAAATCCATAGAATTAAACATTAAAGAAATAAAAGTTTTTGGCGACTGTGAAATCATCGTTAGGCAAGTAAAGAATACTATACATTCCAACTCTCCCCACCTAAGGAATTATCAATAGGATGTGCACAGGCTAATAGAACATTTTGAGGCCTTCAATGTTACAATGATCCTCATAACAAAGAATACTCTCGCTGATTCCCTAGCCACTGCTGCTTCGAGACTATCCCCTTTAGAATACTACGAAGCCTCTAGGTTCATTGTGGAACTACTCTACAAACCATCAATGCCTAACAATATTTCTAATTGGAAGGTATTTGAAGGAGATGAACAGATTATAAAACTCCTAACCAATCAGGAAAAAATTAAAAACTTGGATATTGATGATGAAGTATTCCAAGAGAAATTAATAGAAATCAATTCCCATGAACAAAGATGTGAAACAGATCACTCTAGTAAAATACCAAAGTTTCACAGGATACCGAAAGGGGTATCCAATTTGGAGAACCTTTTTGAATTAAGGGAAATATTTAAAGGGTCAACAAACACAAATATAGGGAGATTGTATCCCATGTACGAGACTATAAACCTAGGAACCCCAGAAAACCCTAAAAATATAAATCTAGGAAAGACAATGTCTAAAGAAGAAAGGAAGGCATATCTCAAACTTTTAAGAGAATATAAAGATGTTTTTGCGTGGTCCTACTGAAATCTAAAAACATATGACACTCATAGTATTCAACAATGAGGCCTCGGTCTCATTTATGAGCACTAATCTCCAAGGGACCGAATTGAATTACCCTTCTATAGACAAACAAATTTATTCGGTATACAAAGAAGTAAAACATTTCAGATCTTACATCCTAAAAAATCACACCAAATTCATTGTGCCTCATCACACAGTCCGATCCCTATTCACTCAATAGGAAATGGTGGAAAGAAGAGGAAATTGGGTGGCAGTTGTCCAATAATTTTATCTAGATATAAAACCTTCCAAGCTAGTTAAGGGACAAGGATTGTGTAAACTGGTCGCTGAAGCCCAATACCAATTAAATGAAGACTTTGGGTGGGAGAATGAATTGGCATTATGGTGTAGTGAAGCTTTATATGTTCCCCCAGGTAGGATTCTTGGTATGGAAAACTAATTTATCTCCTACATCACGAGACTTGCCCCGACAACCTAAGCCCTAAGGAAAGGAGAGATCTCAAAATAAAATCATCACAATATCGCCTCATAAATTTGGTGCTTTTCCACGTAAATTATAATGGGGTACTTTTGAGATGTCTAGAATATGAAAATGTAGACAAGGTTCTAAAGGAGATCCATGATGGTCCTGCGGGTGGACACTTTGCAGGGAATACCACTTCTCACAAGATACTAAGAGCTGGCTATTACTGGCCTACGTTGTTTAGAGATGCTCATACATACTCTAGAAACTGGAAAACTTGTCAAATAAGCGCGGGGAGGGAAAAAATAGTAGTTGTCCCACTACAACTAGTGGCCATATCCAGACCATTTGAGCAATCAGGATTATATTTCATTGGGGAGATTAACCCGAATTCTTCAAAACAACATAGATACATACTGACTGCTACAGACTATTTTACGAAATGGGTAGAGGCCATCCCTTTGACTCACATAAATGAAAAGGTGGTAATCCAATTCATAGAACAACAACTAATCATAAGGTTCGGTATGCCTTCCATTCTTATTTTTTATAATGCTGCTTACTTTTCTTCCACCACACTAACAATTTTTTATTTAGATAAAGGAATCATAATAATATACTCTACAAACTACTATCCACAAGGGAATGGAGTGACATAATCAACCAATAAGAACCTAGTGAGGATCTTGAAGAAAACAGTTGCAGACAATCAAAGGAATTGGCATAGTTCACTTCATAATGCCTTATGGGCCGATAGATTAACACACAAGGAATCTATAGGGAACTCCCCATACTTTCTGGTATACGGATAAGAAGCCATTCTCCCGAACGAGATATATCTTCCATCTCTTTATCTTGCTCAGGGATCTAGAGGACAACCCTCATTGGTTATTCAATAGAGAATTGATACCCTCCTCATGCTAGAAGAATAAAGGGAGAAAGAAAAATCAAAGTTCATCGCTCATCAGTAGATATTTAAAAGGTGGTTTGACAAGCATAAGGCCAGAGAGAAGAATTTTGAGGTAGAAGACTTAGTCCTAAAATGGGATAGAGCAAATGAACCGAAGGGAAAACATTCGAAGTTTCAGAATTTGTGGCTCGAACTTTTTCATGTAGCCTAGAAACTTGGGGTATGAACATATTGGTTGAAAAATATGAGGGGGGAAATCGACGCCCTCCCTGTGAATGGCCAATCCCTAAAACAATATTTCTGTAAAAAAAAAAATGTGTGTTTTCATGTTATTCTATTTTGTAGGTGTTACGTAGGCTGATTAAGGAGTCCTTAATTTCTGTTTTTCATTTGTGTGGTATTTTTGTGCTTTAAAGTTGTGTTTTGCAAGACATCGGTTGACCTTAATCAATACAGTGTAGCAAGCTCTGTTCCTGACTCATGCTTACATGCAACACAAGAAATGTCAGGCTAACTACTTTGTTATTAAAAGAGTTCTATATCTAACCTTTGTGAATAAACAACCTTGGAAAGTGATGAAGTGTGTGCCTAGTGGTCTATTAAAACCTAAAGGGAAATATGGTAAGTTGGAAAGGACCACATGTACCTTAATACAAAGATAGGAATGATTTCACCTTAACCATCTCATCTTGCAGATAACAGACGTCCTCCTCTCCCACTTGCTCAAGGAATCTCTACCAAAAATAAATCAATTATATCAAATGAGTGTGAAGTAGGAGAGGGTATACCGATAAATTCGTCGGGGCTATGGAAGATCGCTGGTAGTGGAGCAAGGTCTATGACGTCAGGGTGACTCCACCGGGGCTATCGATGCTTACTGGTAGCAGAGCGACACCGCATCAAATGAATGATTATAATTAAAAGGCATGGTGCCAGTGAATAATTTACTCGGCTCTTGTCAAAAGGGGGTGTGGGTCATTGACAAGAGGAACGAAGGTGGAATAAAGGTTGAAACCCCATAAGCGAGCCCAGATTCATGAACCGAGGGAATTTTAAACGCAAGGATAGAAGAGACTCTGATAAAAGAAAAAACAGTTATGTTCTTAACCAACTTCTACATCAGCTAAGCCCGGGGAATGAACATAGATTCTGCTTTCACCTAGTAAATCGCCATTTTTTGAGCGCTCAACACACCCTAAAATATTTATGAAATCCTATCACTTTTTGGGTACCACTTGTTTGCTTTTACTGTCTAAATTGAGTTCACTTTGGGGGATGGTTTATATTGTTTTGTTTTCATGATTCTTATCAATCAAGTGGGGTTTTTTTGAACTGGTTAAATGAATCCTTGTGTCTAAAAGAACTTGACATCCTAATCAAGAATCTGCAGCTAAAATTGCGACCAACGCGCTTGTGTTTGACATCGAAAAAAATTCAATCAGGTAAAGTGGCCACACAGTTACACTAACCGTCGATTGTTGATGCACCATCGACATCGACAAAAGGTGGAGTTGGTTTGCGTGAGTTATTCTCCACGAAGTTTCAAGAGATAGTTGATCCCCATCGACATCGGAAAAGTATGGGAGGGATAGAAATTGACAAAATCCATAAAGAAATCACTGATAGCCGATGACCTATGCGCTTTCTTGGGGTTGGGGAAATCTAGAAGGGTTAAAACAATCAATTTTTTCTGCAATAAACATATCGTTGATCGCCAAGCCCCGATACACTTTTGGCATCGGGAAATTTTTGAGAGAGTCGATCCGAGAGCACTGGGGTATGTTTATCGCTGATCACTGATCCTGGATACCTTTTGGCATCGAAAATATAGGATCGGGTTTTAGAACATTTAGCTTAAGAAAAGTCTTGATTCTGAATAAAACGGGTAAACGAAGACACCAGTCTCAGTTGCCACGTGTCTTTGTCACATAGGGGCATCATACAGCCTAGTTTCATCTCGAGTCGTATTAAGGTTTCATGTTTCCTAGTCACACCTCCAAGTCATCCTTGCCACGTCAACTCTGTACGAAAATATTGTTCAGCGTCAGAGATTTTGCAAGGAGATATCAACGAAAAGTGTTCGAAGAGGAACCCCAACCCCCGACTCACCAACTGGACTAGCGAAACGATGGGATGTTTCCAGCATGAGATATGATCGGATTCTATAATTTAATAAACTATTTAAATCCTTTGTCCAAACTTCGGTCTTCGGTGATACATAAGCAAGCACTGGATCCAACGTAATTCTCCCACAGTGGGGGGACCTTTTCAAAAGAATCATCTGGGATGAGTACCCAAAGTGTATCCCACACAACGGCCTAGATGTAAGGGCTCTCGATGACCAGGTGTTCCTAAACATCCGAAGGTCATATTTTCACATGGTAGAAAAAAAAACCTCGGTTTTCCCATGCATAGAGGTTTTGAAGTGGCTAATCGACCATACAGATGCGTAGAAATGATTAATCAATGATGAGAATGGCGGGTGTCTCGAATTTTTCCTCCCGACATAAGTCCAGAAGTATTACAAACTCAGAGACCCATAGGAGCGGCTAAACATAGACTTCGTGGTGAAGTTATACGAATTCCACTACACCATCTGGTTTATGGCCTCATGGTGGAAAGAGGACAAACATTTTACAAACCAGAGCAATGGCTGGTATGGGTCAGTCAACCTGAGGGAGCCATACATCTACTTGATGGATCTCATCTGTCACTGTATGGAGAGAAGGAATGCTCCAAGTTTTCGAAAGTATGGATGCCCTTGGCATCACAGTGGCGATCTCCAGAAGAAACTTCAACTGGGGAGTGATAATTTCCAAGTAATTGAGCATCTGTGTACAACAGGCTCAAATGATGAAAGAAGGGGAAGTGACCGCTTTCCACATGGCCTCGTACCTGCTCGATGTGATCTACGTGAGAAATTTCTTTGTCGACATGAATTTAAGATGGCATGTTCAAAACTCCTTGTTCACGTTTATTTCAGCATACTATGGGAGAACATGTACAAAAAATCCTACGCACTCATTTGCGATGAATTCATCACCCGTATTCATTTTATTGTATTTAAAAAGGAATGCTCGAGACTAAATGCAACAACCAAGAAAATGGTAGAGAAGGCAGGTCACTAGTATTTAGATGAACGCTCAACCTATATCAGGATGTTCGGGGCCACCGAAGCATCTCATCTACTACCCGCTCACATCCCATACTGGCTCATTGTGGGAGAAATCTATTATCATACTATCCTACAGGGATATAACGCCACGCTATTCAAAGATAAGAAACATGCTTTCATACCCTACGGTTTCCATGTGGGTTTTTATTTGGTAGAGGATATTTCTCAAAACAAACAAGAAGGGTTGAGCCAACTTGAATTCAAATTCCCGACATGACTATTTCACAAGCATGACCCTAAAGGCCTGGTCCCCCAATATGCTTCACATGTATCATCATGTTGGCCATACGCACATGAAAAATTTAAGGATGAAATTTTCACAGAGTGCGCTCAGGACTTGGAGGAGGTAGTACAGAGGATGGCCAACCTGAACATGACCAGCTTCAAGGCTATGATCATGGATGAATAGGTGGAAAAAATAGAGCAGTCGACTCAAGAGGCCCTCAGAGTTAGGGAAGAGATCAGAATGGCAGAGACTACAAAGGCACAAAGAAGAGGATTGCTCTTGCTAGAAGGTGCAAGGAGAATAATTGATCAGTTGAAAAATGACCTTGATCTTGTAGAGATGTCAAGGATTCCTGTTGACAACCCAATCATAAGAAGAGGAGAGACAAGTGGTAGAGCCAATACAACTGGAAGAAATCACCAGGCCATAAAACCCTGAAGTTCCACCACCACAGATCAAATCACCAGGGGGAATTTCAACCCAACTTGAGATAGAAAGGAAACCATATAGGATAAGTGTACCAAACCCCTTGTTCGAATTAAGGTTTCATGTTTCCTAGTCACACCTCCAAGTCATCCTTGCCACGTCAACTCTGTACAAAAATATTGTTTAGCGTCAGAGATTTTGCAAGGAGATATCAACGAAAAGTGTTCAAAGAGGAACCCTGACCCCCGACTCACCAACTGGACTAGCGAAACGATGGGATGTTTCCAGCATGAGATACGATCGGATTCTATAATTTAATAAACTATTTAAATCCTTTGTCCAACCTTCGGTCTTCGGTGATACATAAGCAAGCACTGGATCCAACGTAATTCTCCCATAGTGGGGGGACCTTTTCAACAGAATCATCTGGGATGAGTACCCGGAGTGTATCCCACACAATGGCCTAGATGTAAGGGCTCTCGATGACCAGGTGTTCCTAAAAATCCGAAGGTCATATTTGCACATGGTAGCAAACAAAACCTCGGTTTTCCCATGCATAGAGGTTTTGAAGTGGCTAATCGACCATACAGATGCGTAGAAATGATTAATCAATGATGAGAATGGCGGGTGTCTCGAAGTTTTCCTCCCGACATAAGTCCAGAAGTATTACAAAATCAGAGACCCATAGGAGCGGCTAAACACAGACTTCGTGGTGAAGTTATACGAATTCCACTACACCATCTGGTTTATGGCCTCATGGTGGAAAGAGGACAAACATTTTACAAACCAGAGCAATGGCTGGTATGGGTCAATCAACCTGAGGGAGCCATACATCTACTTGATGGATCTCATCTGTCACTGTAAGGAGAGAAGGGCTGCTCCAAGTTTTCGAAAGTATGGATTCCCTTGGCATCATAGTGGCGATCTCCAGAAGCAACTTCAACTGGGGAGTGATAATTTCCAAGTAATTGAGCATCTGTGTACATCAGGCTCAAATGCTGAAAGAAGGGGAAGTGACCGCTTTCCACATGGCCTCATACCTGCTCGATGTGATCTACGTGAGAAATGTCTTTGTCGACATGAATTTAAGCTGACATGTTCAAAACTCCTTGTTCACGTTTATTTCAGCGTACTATGGGAGAACATGTACAAAAAATCCTACGCACTCATTTGCGATGAATTCATCACTCGTATTCATTTTATTGTATTTAAAAAGGAATGCCCGAGACTAAATGCAACAACCAAGAAAATGGTAGAGAAGGCAGATTACTAGTATTTAGATGAACGCTCAACCTATATCAGGATGTTCGGGGCCACCGAAGCATCGCATCTACTACCCGCTCACATCCCATACTGGCTCATTGTGGGAGAAATCTATTATCATACTATCCTGCAGGGATATAATGCCACGCTAGTCAAAGATAAGAAACATGCTTTCATACCCTACGGTTTCCATGTGGGTTTTTATTTGGTAGAGGATACTGCTCAAAACAAACAAGAAGGGTTGAGCCAACTTGAATTCAAATTCCTGACATGACTATTTCACAAGCATGACCCGAAAGGTTTGGTCCCCCAATATGCTTCACATGTATCATCATGTTGGCCATACGCACATGAAAAATTTAAGGATGAAATTTTCACAGAGTGCGCTCAGGACTGGGAGGAGGTAGTACAGAGGATGGCCAACCTGAACATGACCAGCTTCAAGGCTATGATCATGGATGAATAGGTGGAAAAAATAGAGCAGTCGACTCAAGAGGCCCTTAGAGTTAGGGAAGAGATCAGAATGGCAGAGACTACAAAGGCACAAAGAAGTGGATTGCTCTTTCTAGAAGGTGCAAGGAGAATCATTGATCAGTTGAAAAATGACCCTGATCTTGTAGAGATGTCAAGGATTCCTGTTGACAACCCAATCATAAGAAGAGGAGAGACAAGTGGCTTAGAGCCAATACAACTGGAAGAAATCACCGGGCCATAAAACCCTGAAGTTCCACCACCACAGATCAAATCACCAAGGGGAATTTCAACCTAGCTTGAGATAGAAAGGAAACCATGTAGGATAAGTGTACCAAACCCCTTGTTCGAATTAATAACTATCTATGATGAGGAGGAGAGTTCATAGGTTTCCTTGGTTAATCTGGTGTAGATTACAGAGGAAAATGAACCCAAGAAAGCATCTACCCCAGGTCCTGATGCTTCAATTCAAAACCTTCCGCAGAGTGACCATGAGGTCAAAAATGTCATAGAAACTGAGCTACTCTAATTTTCGAGGACCCCAATAGAAAAATCGAGGGATGAGCTAGAATCGGGTGGCTAGAAAGAGTAAATTCCATAGGAAGAAATCAACACTTCGACAACCGATTACCAAGTAAGTACCGAACCTACCCCTGGTTCTTCAGTTTTGGGCGATACCTCGCCATCCAATGAGAAACAAAAGGAGGCCGAGCCATCAACACATATGGAAGAAGTTCAGAAACCCATCCTAGAACAGGTACACACAACCGGAAGCCTGGGAAATACTCTAACCTGGGGAGAACAAAAAATCCCTAAACCTGTTGATGAGGTCGTCAACATACAAGAGATTGCCTATGACCGGAAGAGAAAATCCATTATGAAGAGAACCACTAAGAAGAGGAGGCTTACGTTGGATAGCTCGATTCTCATCACTACAGAGGAGAAGATTCCTTACATAGAACATGTCAAGACGTCTGAGATTATCGACGCAGGGATGTCTATGACATATGCAATATTGGATATATAAACAAGAGATGAAAAGGAGTTAACCGTTGCACTTAAGGAGTTGGAACATCTGAGCCATTTTGAAAAATACTATCAGGACCCCACACAGGCCACGGTGTTTTTTAGGAGTTTCAAGATGTCTATGCCAAATTCATGAATGAAGGACACATTTTCACTCTAGGTATAGCCAATTTCCAAGAAGACACCCTTATGGAACTAGTGACTTGCTGCAAGGATGTGGAAAGGTGGTATGAGAAGGCTCACCAAGCAATAGAAAGGATCGATTACATCAACGCAATTCAAAAGGGCCAAGACGATGAAGAGCACGACATTCAGGTGATAAGGACAACATCATAGATCGGATCAAGAAAGCGGTCAAATACTAGGTAAAAATGGACCACGAACCTCAGTGGGAGATTCAAGAGAAGTGGGTCGATTGCGAAAAGAGATGGGAAAAGATTAATTGGGAGATGAAAGACATTGACCTACCAGAATTCGGCTCACCCGAGGACTTTGTCGACCTGCATGACATAGTAAAGCAACATGCATAACAAGAATCGACATGGACAACAAAGATAACAAAGGTGGGGAGCATGGCGCTAGGTCAAGTACAACAGTTCATGGAGTATTTGATTAAGGCTCGAGTATTTTTGCAACGATTAAGTGTTAAAATAATCAAGTACAGAGCACATGCAGTAGAAATGAAAGAAATCCTTTCAGCCCCGAAGGACCAACACAGGTTCCCATATGCCAACACATGTAAGAAACTCTTCTTCAAATGGTCGGAGTATGAGAAGAGTCACCCACAGAGATGAAAGATCCATGTGGCGATATTTTGTTTTACTTAGCTTGCACTCGTAATATCTATTTTTAGTTAATGATTCATTATAAATAAGAGGATTGACCTTTTATCAAAGGTCGATGTTTTTGGCAAAGACCCTCATTTTTGGAATTGTAAAGAACTATTTCCAAACTACCTTAATTGAGAAGTCCTGTTTAGGACCAGAGAGAAACTATTTTTTTTCATCAAAGGCATTGTGTGATTGGATTGAGGAGGAATTACTTCCAACTTTATTTCATGAATGGATGATGTAATGAGTAAGAGTTTTTGAATCTATTGATAAGTTAGTTGTTTCAATATTTCTTGTAGTTCTTATCTCCAATGATGAAAGAAAATCATTGTGTTAATGTGTGATTAATGTTAGAGCAAAGGAAACTATTTTTCTTACCAAAATATTATTGCATGCGTGTTTTCTTACGACAATTGTATCTCAATCAATAATTGAAATACAAACAAGTTAATGTATTAGTACTAGGATTGTCATAGGTGTGAATATATTTGTCTGCATGCTTGAGCACAAGGGTTATCCCAAGCTCAACCTTCTTCAGTAGTTAAGAACCCCCCTCTACCAGCTGGTTTATTCCCGCACACATCTTTTTATCAGACCCATCTAATAAAATAAAAAGACAAAAAAGAGAACTTTTAAACTGAAGGAGGAACTCTTATAAGAAGATATCCTATCAATCACTATGTAAAGCCCATCGATAAATTGGATGGATTGAAATATCTGGAGAACCATTCCACCATCAAATGTTGCAGAGTCTAATTGGGCCTCTGTGGCAGGTTTGGTTCCTGCTTTTGAGTTAAATGGATTTAGAAACCCTCATCACAGCCCTTGCACAAATCTCCCAAAATCATAGGTTTGATATCCTAAAGATTTCTCCCAATACCATAGGTTTTATACCTCAAATCTCCACCATTCCCTCCTTCATGGAAATCCCTCATTATATAGGATTTGGAGGGTTAACCACCATGGAGAGGATCACTCATCAGATCCACTAAAAATGGATCTGAAAGATATTTAGGGAGAAAATATCTCTTAAGGATTTTAGGGAGGAAATATCTCTCATGGATTTTAAGGAGGAAATATTTCAACCATCCTTGAGATCCTCCACCTTCCCTAAAAAATAGGAAACCAAATGTGAGGTGGATTTTCACACTTAATTAATTTCTTTTTCATGAATATTAATAATAATCCATGTGCACTTGGTATTTTGGCCTTCATGTAATATATCCCTCCTCCACATTATCTAGGGATTGTGACATAGGTTGTTCCATGGTGTCAAGGTGTATGAGACACTTATATGACACTTACAACACTTAGGGAGAGGTACCTAGGTGTGAAAATTTCATGTGTAACACTTTGCGTGAGAGGATGCAATCACAATCAAATTTTGAAGAGCACCTAGAGAATAAAGACATAGATCTTGATGAAATGCTTAGGAATTTTAGACCTAAGAAGAAGAGGTTGGCTAAAACTAAATGATGATTTACAATATTTTAATAACTATTTATAAAATTTGTTTTCTATGAAATACTTTTTTGTACTTGTTGAGTCGCCAAAATGCCATTCTTTTACCAACCTTTTACTTCACTTTTCACCATATTCCGCTTTCCCACAGCCTTACATTAAGACCATTTTCATGATTACATATGAGTTTAGACCTATTATTTTCCAAAGCATTCATTTTAATATTTTGAATGAGTTTATAATTAAATATTGGAAAAATAACACGTTTTCACTTATATATCAAAGTGGGATGAGTTGTATCATGTTTACAGATGCATTTTAATACTCCAACCAAGTCATATGATGGAATAGAATAAAGCCTCTTTTAACATCAATTTCCAATCTCTAATTTTAGATGTAAAGTGCTTTAGTGTAGTGTATGATGTTATGGAATAGTTGTTACTTTTCTCTTAGGAGAATTGAGCTCACTCCAAATGGATCAAGGAAACCTTTTATTTCATTGTAAACGGTTTTGAATATTGGTATGTATATATGTTTGTTTGTTTTTGTTGTAAATATTTCAATAGATTTATATGTTGGGTATTGGGGAATTGAGAGTGACGTGAGGGTGGGGGAGGGGCCATAAGATTTTCCTCCTTCACATGGTTGGCCCTGTTTAGTAGAGAATAATTTATTGGAGTCGTTTAATCTTGGAGCAAACCTCCCTCAATCCAACAGAGCAACAACAAAGTCAATGTTGACTTTGTTGTTGCTACTTCAAATCAAGAAAGGAAGTTTGATCAAATATTAGATGCGTGGCTCCAATAAATTATTCTTGAAACCAAGAGGATCTCATTCAGGTATGTTCTGAGACTCTCATAAAAATGCATCTTAGAGTAACTAATGTGCTACAAATATGTCTTGTATTGATTTTGTAGATATTTATGGAGGTTGATTGATTTTGGCAGGTACTTTAAGATCTTTCTTCATCGAGTGAGGGAAGCTCAAGAAAAACAAAGGGTCATACAACTGAAGAGAAACACACATGGGAAACCATTCCGAATGTGTCATCCAGTTCATCATATCAGGTGTGATTGCTCCTTTCAGCATAGTTTATATAGCCATCAATTCCAATTATGTTTAATGTTTATGAATTGTTATGTGAATATTTATTAATGTAGGGTTTGATATGTGATAATTTATTGAGATATATAATTTGTTTAGTACTTGTCATGTTCTCTCCTTGCATCTAGTAATGGTAGATACGAGTCCATTTATATCGAGTGAATAAAACCTTAACTTCTTGTAGGGGTTGATTAAGCGTTAGTTCATGCATCTACTGCTAGGGAATACATTGGAATGGCTATTAATCTCACCACTAATCTCAAGAGCATGCAAAGGCTTCATGAATATTGTAAAGACATTGTGATAAAAAAATTGTACTTTGCAGCAAGATGTCGAAGAATCGACATTCAATATTGAACATATTTCCTTGAAGAATACTTCATATAATGTAAATATTTTTATGAATCGAAGTTGAAGTTTGATAGGATTAATGATATAAATATGATTTTATTTAGTGTGTATATTTTGAAGGACTCTTTGAGGAAGAGAAAGAAAGACAACTTTTTATGTGAGATTCATCACAAGAGTTTAATTTTGTTTTTGGTTTACTTTAAGTTTCAAAAATTTGGATTCACAAGATCATTGTCATTGGTTCTCACCCACTCACACTTCTTAAATCCCTCACATTTTGTTGTAGTTTCACTTTCAAAATAAAGTTTGTTTCTTCACCTTCATTATGCAGGAACATTTTCTAGAAATGCATGCTAAGAAACTTGCCATTTTTTCATTTCAAACCTATATATGCATTTTGGTTAACAGATCAGGAAAAACAATATGGTTTTTTAAATTGTTCACTCTCTTGTCATGTCAAAATCTTGTCCTTTCACTTCCAGCAGTCTTGTAAGAACATTTTGGAATCCTTTAGCAGTGCACCATTATCATCGGTATCCATTTTGTAGACTTAGTAAAAACAATATGGATAGCATATCTGATCACCCTTACAACATGTTGAAATATGATATTTCCTATGAGACTTGGGTGGATGCAAAGAAGGAACTCCCTAACACTTGTGGGTTCATTTGGCATTGGTATAGAACCTTTACATTGTTGATCCTTCACTTTTGTTGAGCGCCCTCCCCCCATGTACACATGCTTTATATAGATCTAGCCATTTCAACAATTATGATAAAGCATCATGTTTGGAGCTTGGTGTATGGATTCCCTCACTTACATGGCCACTTTTGGCACATGG
>JZKD02S1674942.1:193923-206156 GCA_000966675.3 Picea glauca
TCATGTTGTTGTTCAGGTTGCTCTGAGGTTGTCTTTTATTCTGATCTTACTTGTGAAGCATGGTTATGATTAATGTTGCAATGGTCAAACACAAGGGTAGAAAGGGTACTATTGATGAAGTTTTAGTAAGGAAGGATTCCAGGGTTCTCAAATGTTGGTAAGGAAGGATTCTAGGGTTCTCAAATGTTGGAAAGGAAGGATTCTAAGGTTCTCAAATGTTGGTAAGGAAGGATTCTAGGGTTCTCAAATGCTCTCGAGAAGAGCACTTGACCCCATGTAGGAGCCAATTGTTACCCACTGTGTCGTTGGGCACACAAATGTTTCCATATTGATGATGAAATTGTGTAATGGTTATCTTATTCCTCATCGATTGTGATAACAATGATATTTCTACCCTAAACCTCTTTGATACCATTTTGTTTGTTTTTTATTTTATTTTTAAAACACGTACAGGTCGTTGGTCTTCCAACGTCCATAACATTGTTTCCATAGTGTAAACATCGCTACTGATACATCGATGTTATAGAATACACATTTGAATATCAACATTATCATTCGTTGGTATTCCGACATCCCTAGCATCGTTGGTATAACATACACGTTGGAAGACTAATGTTACATTTGGTTGGTCGTCCGACGTTCCTAGCATCGCTGTCATGGCATCAATGTCGAAGATGAGACATCACTGATATAGCATCCATGTCGAAAGACAAATGTTACCTTATGTCGGTCGTTCGACATTCCTAGCATCGCTTTCATGGTGTCAATGTCGTAGGTGAGAATTCGTTGATATAGCATAGACATCAAAAGAGCAACATTACCTTCCATCGTTCATTCGACGTGCCTAGTGTCACTATCATGGCGTCAACGTCATAGGTGAGATGTCGTTGTTATAGCGTAGACGTCAAAAGACCAATGGTCTGTGGGATCGCAGGTGAGATGTCTCAGTGTCATTGTAGCGACATCCATAGTGGGCTTGGACAGTGAAGTCTGAGATGACACGTGTCTGCATGAAATGTCACAACATAGATGATATTGGTGTCGTTGGAAAACTGACGTCATGTGAAATGATGTTTGAGGGGGTCCAATGTTTGTCATTCTCCCAAAAATATAAAGTGGAAATTGCTATGAACACGTCGCCCGAATTTGACCCAAATGTACTAGTGTGAAACAAGTTGAGAAAAATTAAAAACTTCTCAAGATCAATAAAAGAAAACTATGCAGATAAAAGGAGATATTTATACCTGGGGACATGGAAGAAGCTAGAATGGAGATATTGCAGACCTTTTGATATATTGGTGCAGATGGGTTTTGTTGCTTACAAATCGGTCTTACCACTGCATGTGAACATCCATTATGTTTTTTTTTGTATCTTTACTTAAGGAATATGTGTTTGATCCCATCCATGTGTTGGATTTCGATGTTATATAGATGAAGGAAACTGAAAAATTTCTCATTAATCCCTGGTGATTTTCCACAAAAAGAAACATCACTTGCATAATAAATGGGTAAATTGCTTCAAATTTTGGAATCATAATTGAAAAAATATTTATCATCATTTATTTGATGATGACTTATCTCTGGGGTTCCATCCCTTTTCAGTGGGGGAGGATTGTAAGACCACTATGTTTGGATTGTTGTTTTTAGTTTCAACTAACAAGGAGATGGTATTATAGACTCATCATCCCCTCATTGCTTTCTTATATTGATGATTGGTTGCGATAAACCTAGGTTCTATACATCTATATGATTTCTCGGATTGTGATGAGCATTGATATTTCCTCCTGATTATTTACTTAGCACTAATATTTTTGACAATGACTATGTAACATTGATAATCTTTGATGATGATTTATCATGGTTAGTCCTTGTAATGATATGGTTTGATATTATATCACTTGTTGAATAACATGCATATTAATGTACTTTGACTTTGTTATGAAGCACTTGATTTATGATGATGATGTTGTATGACCATTGGTATTATTGGAAGGACTAATCTGCTACAGGTTGAGATGTTGTTGGAAACATGGGGAGACACACTCAAGTGAAAGGGATCATGTCTTAATGAGGATGACCACCTGCCCTAGAGATTAGGAAGGCTTGGGGAAGGGAAAAACTAGAGAAAATGACCACTAAAGTTAATTTATGTAAAAGGATCAAGGGGAAAGAGTTGTAACTTACTTTTCTTTACTCTTAACACTTGTAATTTTCCTATCAAGTCCAATTTATCCCTTGCATGAGATTTTACCATTTGTGCAAGAAAACTATTATTCTAAATTGTGTACTTGGTAGAGTAAATTATTGGTTGCTTTAACCTTGTCTAAGTGGAATAAGAGGTTTGGAGTATATTTCCCATTCATTGTTTACTAAGGCTCATATTGTGATAAACTACTTATATTTTTCTTTGGGGCCCTTAGGAAACCACTGCTAAGTTTGATTATGTTCATCGGGGATGAGGGTGGTAGTAAGATCCTTGAAGATGGGTCCCATTGTTTAGTGTGATCATGTTCACTAGGGACAAGGGTGGTAGTAAGACCCATGCACACCATTCCCTGAGGGGTTTTGGGGGTTTTGTAGACCAGGAACCTCTCCACCACTCTAATACTGATCAACTGGGATTTTGATATGTGATAATCCTATAGGAGTTGTGAGTTATCTACAAAGAGTGTTGGAATATTGAGAAGGGGGGGTCAATCAGTATGAGAACAATTAGTACTTTTAATCACAATATAAAACCTCCAATAATATCATGAGTATTTAAAACATCGTAATTCAATGCATAAACATCACATAAACACAGTATACCAGAATTTTACAAGGAAACCCAATGCATGAGAAAACCACATAATGATTTTCTTGTTTATCACAGAGTACATTCATTGGAAGCACCAACTTCCTATTTCTCCAGCTACAACTGGAAGGAGGCTCCAACCCCCTGTTTACAGGTTGCAACCTAAAGGAAGCTACAACTCCCTAATTTTTTGGCTCCAACCGGAAGGAGGATACAACCCATTTTCTTTCCCCGTCCAACCACCCTAAAATACATATGTAGACCAATCTATCACTACCACATCAACCTGTCACTATCCCTGCTACTGGACTGATATAACATCACTGTCACTGTCAACCTATCACCACAACATGTTACTATCAACCTGTCATTGTCAACCTATCACAAAAAACTCTGATATTTTATCCGAACTGGTGTATGTGATCACAAACCTGCATACCTTCCTCAACTTCAACAATAAGAGAATAGAATCTTCATCAACCTTTACCTCAGTCTCACAGGACTAGTTTTGGATTAGTCACAAACCCTAAATTTCAAAAAGAATAACTTTGTACATGTAATGAATGAAGGTATGAAACATGTACCCAACGTTCTTCAATATGTATTATGAAATTCCTCCAAGTTTCACTCGAATCATTTTTGAAAAGGAGTTATAGAGAAAATGACTGACCTTGTTGAATTTTGGCCTATTCTAGATAGAGAACTTGTACGACATGCCATGTGCTCAATATTTGATATGTTATTCTAACATCACACACACACAAAAAAAAATCCTTTAATATTTCCAATGAAGTTGGTCTCACATAATTTTGATTCTCTATGAATAAGTTATGACTTTTTTACCCGGAACACCTGTTTAAAATTAGTTTCAGGACTAGTCAAAATCCCTATCTTCCACATAGTGTATCTCCAAAAGTACAATGACCAATAAGATGGAATTTTTACCACATGTACCTTGATATGTCTTATCAACAACCTCTAACTTTTGCTATCTGAATCATTCTAGAAAAACAGTTATAGAAAAAATGGTAAGATGACTTGTAAATAACATACCTTAGAATACATCATCAAAAAATTCATCCTCCCTTGAATTTTCGGCCTTCTTTACTTCACCTTCCCTTTGAAATTTTCCTCACTGCCTCAAATCTCCAACCTGTATTCTTATAAGTGATTACACATAAGTGATTTGCAATTGACTCTTCTCTATGTTTTAAAGGGAAATTTCTTAATGACATGCAATTTCCATGCAACTCATGATGGCATGCAACTCACATGCAACCTGTTATCTTTTGTTTACTGCCACTTTACTTCGACATGCAACTTTATTCAAGGGTCAATCTTCCAACATCTAAACTTTCGATAATCAATATTTTTCGATAATTAATTAATGACATGCAATGATTAATTAATGACATGCAATAACTAATTAATGAGATGCAATAATTAATTAATATTTTTCGACAATTAATTTATCCCTGTTGCAACCACTTTGACTAGTCAAGCTTCTTGACAACCTTCTAGAGGTTTCTAGAATATTCTTGAGGGTCCTCCATCTTCACAAAGTCATATCTCCTCAACCGTGGGGAACTACGTGGCGTACCATATATCACCAGAAATGGCATGACATGTACTATCAATCTATGATAGTCTTAACTTCAAGTATACTAACCTTCATGGCTTTATTCCCCGATCAACTATGGGTTCCATGAACAACTTGACATTGGATCCTCTCACACGGATCATATGCCAAGGGCACCTCTGAACTAGATGTCCACCATCATCAACACATGCCTCTACCAATAATGTACTAAAACAAACATACCGACACAAGATGTGTGCATGTACCATACCATGTACCAACCTGTACCATGCATCAACCATGTACCTTGAAATTGTACCATGGACATCAACCATATCATGCCATACACCATGTACCATAAGATATGCCAAAACCGTAATACCAATGGTGTACCTCAACCAAGTACCATCATCACTGAGAGATGTATCATATCCATGTGCTACCATATACCAAGTGTATACCTTAACAATGTGTCAATATCAATGGTAGACCTTTAACACGACAACCAACTATCCAATGATCTTGTCCAAATATCTAGGGATTATAGACTTCTCCAAGGGTTTACATCAATCTATAATACCACTCTCCAAGGGTTGAAATCAATGACAACCAACTGTCCAACAATCTCCCCCTTTGGCATTGATGGAAACACTTAGATATGGAAACACCATGCTCATGCTCCCCTTGTGCCCATTGCTCCTCATCAATGTTTCTATCTCCCCCCCTTTGAAATAAATGGAAAAGGGTGTCTCTCTTGGGGCTTCTCCCCCTATATTCATGTCTATGTTCTTTCTCTTCACACGTTTCTATTTTTTCTCTCTAGATCTTTCTCATACCCCCCCTTTGATATCCTGGGAAAAAAGGGTAATTATCTTTGGGGTTTCTTCCCCTGTCTGAGATTTCCTTGGGGCTAATCTCCCTATATTCACTCTTCCAATATGTTCTTTGACTATTTCTCTCCCCTTTACTTCTCCAAAATATGTTGTGTATATCAAATGTAGATCTTGATGTACCTACTTCCTTTTTGAGTTTTTGTTCATTGGTGCTTCAGGCTCTTCTAAATCACTAACATATATAAAAGAATTCAAATATTTCATTATAAAAAATATCCAACTATCTTTGAGTTAATCTCTGAACCAATCTATCCTGAACTCATGCTCTCATCCACTGACATATATCCATCCAATATTCCTGCCAAGTGTCCATCCTTGTCCATGTGACCCATACTTTTCATGACTCTTCTACTTGACTGTCCCCAATGCTAACCCATTTATCACTTCACTATTCTAAATACTTCTCTCAATCTGTTGCAAATGATCATCACATACCTACATATCAAACTGAAACAACTATTCCTTTACCAACCAATCTGTCATAGGACATCCTATACCTATGTCATCGAACAACTATGAATCAAAAATTTGTAACACCACTCTGAAACACTTCATGTTGTCTTAAGGATAGATCTCTAAATTGTAACAGTTGTTGCATAGACTCCCCATATTCAATATTCATATTACCTGGGTGTCTCCAAGCCAAATGGCTCAGAACAATGGAGGAATCCACCCTATTGTGGAGTAGTCTTCTTCTTCATATGCACATCCATCACCTTCCTGAATTCTAACACTTTCTTCCTGGATTATAACATCTTCCCTTCTGCATGTGGATTCATCATGATATTGTACTACTATGTATCATGAGAGTGCGATTTATGGGACCTATTCTTCCTTTACCTACTCTGCATTATGATCTTGCACTGTTGCAGATTTTGACAATATGATCCTTGATACTTGTTCTTATTTCACTTGTTTTTCTAGTCTTTCTTGTACTATTGAAAATCTTGCGATCTATGGGATCTATTCTTCATTCATCTACTCTTCTTGTCTTTCTTTTATTTTCCAAACATTCTTATACCTATTTTCAATGTTTTCTTTCATGGATGTCTCTATCATGATTTTTCAATATCGAGCTATGTGGCCATAATTGTGGAATTTGTAACATTTAATATTGCGAGGAGCCACATAAGCACTACTTTCTTGAAAATTTCTTCCATATGCTCTACAGTCTACAAATTTATGTCCAAAGTTAGTACAGTAAAAACAATAACCATAAAAGACACTTTGATACCTGGGAGTAGATGATCCTCTCTGTGATGTAGTCCTTCTGAATTCATGCCTTGGTTGATCACGATCATAGTTGAATCTTATTTGTTGTCTACAAGTAGATGGTCTTCTTGAAAAGGTATCCTTCCTCTTGGAATTTTGCTGATCGTGATTCCTTCCTTTAAGTACTTATGCGTAACTCTTAACCTTTTCTTTATTCTTCCTTTTTGGTAACATGTGACATTTCTCTTCAAGTTTCTTTGCTAATGATGTGGATACTTCTTCAACGTTTTTACTAAGCTTGACAACTTTTACTCTCAACATGAAAAATTATTCTTCAATATTCTCAACCTCTTATTCTTTCTTCATCATCTGATTCTTCATGACTTCTTTCATTCTCTTTACCTCTTCAAGTTGGATCTTCAAGGTGATGATTTCTTCTTCAAGTTTTCTTTCTTGTCGACTAGATTCTGCTTCATGATTCTTTTCCTTTTCAATCTCAAGATTGTCTTCTATTTCATTGGGATTTTTTGTATCATCGCTTCTAATCTTCAAGTAAGGGCATTCAATTTCAATATGTACTACTTCTTCATAATTAAAGAAAAAATACTCACCATTGTTGACTTATTAATCATCTGAGTTGTCACCTTCTTCATTTTATTTTGTTCCTTGCCTTGCATAAAGATATTGTAGGCTATCCCAAAGATCTTTTGCTAATGCATACTGTCCCACTTTGGTTTTAACTGAATCAGGTAATCATTCCATGAAAAAATCCATTGCTATCTTGTTATTCCTTCTTAGTTGTAGTCTTCAAAGGCTTCTTTGTAGTTGTGTACCTGGTCATAACTGATCGCCAAATATCACATCCTCGTGCCTGCAAAAATGCTTTCATTTTTTTGCTCCATATTTCATATTTCAAACCATTTTGAACATTGAACTATGGTACTTCCATCTTATACATATCAGTGCTTTCCATGATCTACCTTCCAATAGTTAAACTGTTTCCTGAAGGAACAAACTCTTATACCAATTGTTGGAATACTGAGAGGGGGTGGAGGGGGGGGGGTGGGGTAAATCAATATGAACACAATTAGTGTTTTTAATCACAATATAAACCTCCAATAATATCATAAGTATTCAAAACATAATAATTCAATGAATAGACATCACATAAACACAGTACACTAGAATTTTATGTGGAAAGCCAATGAAGTAGAAAAACACATAATGATTTTCTTATTTATCAAAGAGTACATTCATTGGAAGCACCAACTTCCTATTTCTCCAGCTACAAATAGAAGGAGGCTCCAACCCCCTGTTTATAGGCTACAAACTGAAGAAAGATCCAACTCCCTAATTTTCTTCTCCAACTGGAAGGAGGCTACAACCCCCTTTCCTTTCCCCATCCAACTGCCCTGAAATATAAATGTAGACCAGTATGTCATTACCACATCAACCTATCCCTGACCCTGTCATTGTCAACCTGTCAAAAAAACCTCTAATCTTGTAGTTGATTTGGTGTATGTGATCATAGACCTGCATACCTTCCTCAAATTCAACAACAAGAGAATAACATATTCATCAACCTTTACCTCAGTCTCACAGGACTAATTTTGGATTAGTCACAAATCCTAACTTTCAACAAGAATAACTTTGTAACTGTAATGAATAAAGGTGTGAAACTTGTACCCAACCTTCTTCAATATTTCTTCTAAAATTTCTTCAATTTTCACTCCTTGAATCAATCATGAAAAGGAGTTATAGATAAAATGACAAACCTTGTTGAATTCTTTCCTATTCTAGATAGTGAACTTGTACGACGTGCCACGTGATCAATATTTGATATCTTATTTTGAAAATCGCACATAGAAAACCAAAGCCTATATTATTTCCATTGAAATTGGTCTCACATCAGTTTGATTCTCTATGACTAAGTTATGTCTGTTTTACCCAGAACACCTATTTAAAACTAGTTTCAAGACTATTCAAAATCGCTATCATCCACAGAGTGTATCTCCAAAAGTACAACGACCTAAAATCTGAAATTTCTACCACAGGTACCTTGATATGTCTTCTCAGTAGCCTCCAATTTTCACTATCTGAATCATTCTAGAAAAAAATGTATAGCAAAAATGGTAAGATGACCTGTAAATAACATACCTTAGAACACATCATCAAAAACTTCATCCTCCCTTGAATTTTTGGCCTTCTTTACTTCACCTTCCCTCTAAAATCCACCTTACTACCTCAAATATCCAACCTGTATTCTCAAAACTGATTACACATAAGTTATTTGCAATTGAATCTTCTCTATGTTTTAAAGGGAAATTTCTTAATGACATGCAACTTCCATGCAACTCATGATGGCATGCAACTCACATGCAACCTGTTATCTTCTGTTTAGTACCACTTTACTTCAACATGCAAATTTGTTCAAGGTTCAATCATCCAACATCCAAAATTTTGATAATTAATATTTTTTTATAATTAATTAATGACATGCAATAATTAATTAATCTTTTTTGACGATTAATTAATCCATGTTGCAACCACTTTGACTTGTCAAGATTCTTGATGACCTTCTAGAGGCTTCTAGATTATTCTTGAGGTTCCTCCATCTTCACAGAGCCATATCTCCTCAACCGTAAGGAACTATGTGGTGTACCATATATCACCGGAAATGGCATGACGCGTATTATCTATCTATGATAGTCTTACCCACAAGTATATTGACCTCCATGACTTTATTCCTCAATCAACTACGGGTTCCATGAATAACCTGTCACTGGATCCTCTCACATGGATCATATACCAAGGGAACCTCTTAACCAAATGTCCACCATCACCAACACATGCCTCTACCAAGCATGCACTGAAACCAAAATACCAACACAATATATGTGCATGTACCATACCATGTACCAACCTATACCATGCATCAACCATGCATATCAACCATGTACCTTGAAATTTTACCTTGCATCAACCATGCACATCAACCATGTCGTGCCATACACCATGTACCATAAGATATGCCAAAAAAGTAATACCAATGGTGTACCTCAACCAAGTACCATCATCACCAAGAGATGTATCTTATCCATGTGCTACCATATACCAAGTGTATACATTAAAAATGTGTCAATATCAATGGTATACCTCTAACACGACAACCAATTGTCCAACGATCTCATCCACATATCTATGGATTCTAGACTTCTCTAAGGGTTGACATCAATCTCTAAGACCACTCTCCAAGGGTTGAAATCAATGACAACCAACTGTCCAAACCAACTATCCAACAAAGAGTTCTTATGTACCATGAATTTCCTCACCTCATTGAGCTTGAACCTTGCCCAAGGGGCAATAAATGTGAAGCCATTTTCATTGTTTGGGTGAAAAATCAATCTTTAGGTGTGATTTACCCCCTTTTTGGTTGGCAATAGAATAATTAAGCACTAAACAAATCAACACTTGGACCTCAATAATATAAGGACTACATGTACATTATGTCATGTTGGTTTATAATGATTAAATTGGGAAGTTGTTGTATGCACTGTTTTGGTTACTTGCTAATTTTATACTATATTCGATTATATCTAGGTTATTTAGTTTTTTCTTAGTATTAAGGAGAAAAAAATGTTATTCAGGTAATACCCACTTGAGTTGTTACAAATCCACATCATACAATAGGATTTTGATTCTCTCTTCCCTCGTTTTCTCAAAAAACACATCCCCACAAATATTTTCAGCCCCAAGTATGAAGAAGCAATCATGGAACACTATATAAAATTGGTCATGGGGCCAGGCCTTAGCTCGTGGGGGCTGGGGTGATGTAAGGCATCGTGGGGGGGCTAGGCCTTAGCCCATGGGGATTGGGGAGATGTCGACCATCGTGGGGGGGGGGGGAGGCCTTAGCCCGTGGGGTTTGGGGAGATGTTGGGCATCACCCCCCACATCACCCACGATGACTATCCATCCCCCATACAGGACAATAGATTACTTTATGGCACTATTTTTTCGGGACAATTGTTGGAACTACCTCTGGTATCCTATAGAGCTGACCCCCCATAGTAACAATGAGGTTACGAGGTCGAGACTCATAAACAACATGATTCTTCCACATATATGGTTGGCCTAACAAAACATCATAGACTTCCAATGGGGAAACATCAAACAATACCGTATGACAGGTGACACTGTTGGATAACATGAAGATCTCATCCTTGGCGAAGCCATCCAATGTTGTATGGTTGCGGGTGTAGTGTTGTCCTAAAATTCAACTACTTGACGACCTCTGATAATATGAGGTTCTTCTGGATTCCACTATCAACAATAAAATGCATCGGGGTCCCCTTCACCCACATCTGTGAATGGAAGAGGCACTCCCCCTCCTCAGGATCCTCTGGTTCTTCTAGTTGGATTGTTGGGTTCGCAAAAATAGTAGTGGGTTCTGCATCAATTATTAGTCTCCTTTTATTATTGTCTGAATCAAATTTTGAGTTGGGGTTCGACTCTATTTCTTTGAGCTAGACCACCAATGATTGTTTTTAGCGACATTCATCGGTGTTGTGCCAAGTGATTTTATGGAAGTCACAATACTTCCCAGTGTCCTTCATCTTCATGTTGCCCTTCTTTTCTTGCAACTTGGACTGGTTGTCTTGAGGTTGGCTATTCTATGAATTAGGGATGCCTTTACCATACTTTGGTTGTTGCATATTTGCAGACCCAAATTCCCGCTTGTTCTGGTGCTTAAATTTCTTCTCAATTTTGATAGCATATCAATAAGCTACTCCCATTGATGAGATGTCCAGAAAATCCATTTTGGTTTGTATGTACCTTTGTATATGCCCGTAGTGTTTTAGAACCAGATGTTGCTCAGAGTCTTTGATACCCTGCTTGGTGTGCAAGGTATGGAAGGTATTTGTGAACTTTGGCACTGTTTGGCCCCTCTCTTGAGGCTGCGTTGTCCATCTCATGTACTAGTCATCATAGTTTCCCATAGGGTAATATTGATCCTTGGCTACATCCACAAAAAAATGTCAAGTGGGCTCGACCCCAAATATTCCAAACTCCTCTGTGAAATTTTTCTCCTAGTAAGTTTCCCACCAATGTTTGATATGGGGGAGATACTTAAGGAGCGCAAAGGTGATATTTTCTCTATCGGAAAATTTGTCAACAAAGAAATAACCTTCTAGAAAATTTAACCATTTTTCCAAAGAATCCACATCGATTTGACCTTCAAATATGTTAATATCAAAATTAACTTGTACTTTGAATGGGGCATTGTATCCAAAGTGACTGCTTGACGAAAACATGCATGTTATTGTTAGCAATCGTTCAAGGATTTGGGCAAAATTCTCCAACATCTTGTCCCTTTTTTGCACGAGGGATTCCACAAGAAACAAATTGATGGGATATTCTTCTCCCTCATCTCTTTTCTCTTCCTCCATGGGAGGCCGCTTGGGCTGGAAAGACCGGTTTTCCTCTAGAAAAACTAGCTTGAGACCCAACTCTCTATACCTTTACCTCGTCGGGGACATGCACTAAGAAATTAAAAGGAGTAGCATGCTATGATACAATTGATCCAAATTATTTTGAGAACAAAATGAAGGAGGAAATATAACAATGAAATATACAGATATATAGTAATGCACGATTTTCATTAATGACAGAAATGTACATAAACTATAAAATATAGAGTGAATGAACTCACTAGAATGGTGGTAGCTTATCTCTGAGAAGAGATGTGATGGAT
>JZKD02S1674942.1:206206-225005 GCA_000966675.3 Picea glauca
CTGTGGGGGTTGGGGCGATGTTGGGCATCGCCCCCCCAACATCGCCCCCCACATCACCCATGACACCTAGCCATCCCCCATATAGGACAATATATTACTTTATGGCACTATTGTTTTGGGACAATTGTTGGAACTACCTCTGGTATCCTATAGAGCTGACCCCCCATAGTAACAATGAGGTTACGAGGTCGAGACTCATAAACACCATGATTCTTCCACATATATGGTTGGCCTAACAAAACATCATAGAATTCCAATGGGGAAACATCAAACAATACCGTATGACAGGCGACACTGTTGGATAACATAAAGATCTCGTCCATGGCGAAGCCATCCAATGTTGTATGGTTGTGGGTGTAGTGTTGTCATAAAATTCAACTACTTGACAACCTTTTCTAATATGAGGTTCTTATGGCTTCCACTATCAACAATAAAATGCATCGGGGTCCCCTTCACCCACATCTGTGAATGGAAGAGGCACTCCCCCTCCTTAGGATCCGCTGGTTCTTCTAGTTGGATTGTTGGGTTCATAAAAATAGTAGTGGGTTTTGCATCAATTATTAGTCTCCTTTTATTATTGTCTGAATCAAAGTTTGAGTCAGGGTTTGACTCTATTTCTTTGAGCTCGACCACCAATGATTGTTTTTAGCGACATTCATCGGTGTTGTGCCAAGTGATTTTATGGAAGTCACAATACTTCCCAGTGTCCTTCATCTTCATGTTGCCCTTCTTTTCCTGCAAATTGGATTGGTTGTCTTGAGGTTGGCTATTCTATGGATTAGGGATGCCTTTACCATACTTTGGTTGTTGCATATTTGCAGACCCAAATTCCCGCTTGTTCTAGTGCTTAAATTTCTGCTCAATTTTGATAGCATATCAATAAACTACTCCCATTGATGAGATGTCCAGAAAATCCATTTTGGTTTGTATGTACCTTTGTAAATCCCCATAGTGTTTTAGAACCAGATGTTGCTCAGAGTCTTTGATACCCTGCTTGGTGCACAAGGTATGGAAGGTATTTGTGAACTTTGGCACTGTTTGGCCCCTCTCTTGAGTCCGCGTTGTCCATCTCATGTACTAGTCATCATAGTTTCCCATAGGGTAATATTGATCCTTGGACGCATCCACAAAAAAATTCCAAGTGGGCTCGACCCCAAATATTCCAAACTCCTCTGTGGAATTTTTCTCCTAGTAATTTTCCCACCAATGTTTGATATGGGGGAGATCCTTAAGGAGCACAAAGGTGATATTTTATCTATTGGAAAATTTGTCAAAAAAGAAATAACCTTCTAGAAAATTTAACCATTTTTCCAAAGAATCCACATCGATCTAACCTTCAAATATGGTAATATCAAAATTAACTTGTACCTTGAATGGGGCATCGTATCCAAAGCGACTGCTTGACGAAAACATGCATGTTATTGTTAGCAATCGTTCAAGGATTTGGGCGAAATTCTCCAACATCTTGTCCCTTTTTTGCACAAGGGCTTCTGCAAGAAACAAATTGATGGGATATTCTTCTCCCTCATCTCTTTTCTCTTCCTCCATGGGAGGCCGCTTGGGATGGAAAGACTGGTTGTCCTCTAGAAAAACTAGCTTGAGACCCAACTCTCTATACCTTTACTTCGTCGGGGACATGCACTAAGAAATTAAAAGGAGTAGCATGCTATGATACCATTGATCCAAATTATTTTGAGAACAAAATGAAGGAGGAAATATAACAATGAAATATACAGAGATATAGTAATGCACGATTTTCATTAATGACAGAAATGTACATAAACTATAAAATATAGAGTGAATGAACTCACTAGAATGGTGGTAGCTTATCTCTGAGAAGAGATGTGATGGATATGCTCATTCAAAGAATAAGAAGATGATTTACAATGAGGCTCTATAGGTCCTTTTAACATAAATAAAATCCAAAACCCTAACCCCAGAAGATGAAACACCAAAAGGTTTGCAGGCCCCGATGGGGGTAGTTGATACGTCAACTTCCCAAGGGCGTAACTTTTGCACACGATCTCGGTTTGGGGTGCACAATAGCTCATTGGAAATGTTTATCCAAGGAATACACATTTTTCCATCAAAATTTGGATAAATACTACAGTGTGACTGTGGAGGGCCCAAAAAACGTTGTTTAGGGCCTCAAAACAACCCCAAAAGTTTAGGACATGAAACACTGTAGAACATCTGCCAAGGTGGAAACCCCTATTTTTGAGCCAGTGGAATAGGTTGGTGGCCACCGATTTCTACATGAATCAAACATATAGTATGACACAATGATGACCTAGAATCTTTGACTCAAGAGCACCACTTATATAGTGAGAGAACAAATGAGGCATTGAAGCACTCTCCATAGTGACTGGAAGAATAACCAACTAGAGGGGAATATGAATCATACTGATGGGATGGATCCTAGGAAAGATATAACCCAACCATAATACAAAGACATGCACATGCTCCATGTTCAAGGGAGACATGACTGAGAACTACCACTTTTTAAAAATACATATCAATGGTAACCCCCCCCCCAAAAAAAACAAAAAAACCTATTTTTGTCTATGAGTGTCTCCTTCATGGTTTTACATGCACAAAAGAGATAAAGTTTGCATGCTGGTATCTTTTTTGTATAGATTTATGAGTCCAAAAAAGAGGTAAAAGTTTACTCAATCAGGTGTCTTTTTCATGTTTTAAAGAGCATGAAAAAGATTTAAAAGTGAGCTCGTTTGGAGAGACCGAGTGGTTCAATGACATGATTCTATGTTCCAAGTGCATGGAATTGATCTATGAAAAATGAATGCAACAAGTTACTAGCAAGTGATGTCCACTCATGGAAGTGGTTCTCTCTATAGATTTTAACTTTGTATAATTAATTACTGCAAATATATTCTTAATAAAAATAGAAAAGATACAATGGAACTACACACATTACATAGAGATTTTACCGTGGAAACCCAAACCGGGAAAACCAACAACATGTTTAGAGCCACACCTCTAATATTTTGTTCATCAAATATCTTCATTTTTTACAATACAATATATATAGGATCCCATAGCATCCAAAACCCCTAATACATTGACTTGGATTACTCAACAACCCTAATTATTTAATCATAATTAGAAAACTATCGTCGAAAACCATGTGTCGAAAAACTGCTAAAAACAGACGTAAACATCACCAATGTTTTTTGGGGGAGGGTGTGTTGGTCCTAAAGTCTGCACCTGACTGCTAAAGGGAAAATCTAGGCCACCTCAAGTTTAGAATGGTTGGTTTTAATTTTTTTGGTCAGTTAGAGGGTTGGTTTACCAAGACAAGAGCATGGTTTGGTTGGAAAAAACATATGGATGAGGGTCCTCCTTGGCTGGTGGCACACAAATGATATATAAATGAAATAATAAAAACAAAGGGAAACAACAAACCACTCAATGAATAATCTGCTGCAAGAAGTTTAATACTTAAAATACCATTTCAAGACACTAAACATGTATCAAAAACACAATTACTCCCTTGGGTTGCAATAAAAACAAATCTTCACCAAGAATTAGCTATTTTCATAGGTTGCATATCAATAAAGACAAGTTATACAATAGCCGAAGGAAATGAAATGTACTTTGTACAAATAAAAAACTGCATTCAAGATAAGATAAAAAACACATCAAGATCTGAACGAAACACTTTCATCAAGAGTATATTCACCAGGGAGAGAGCTTTCATCCATGCATAGAATGGGTCCAACCAGTCTGATGTATTGCTATCCTTTCCCAAAAACTCAACCCTCAAAACATACAGAAACTGCATATTTATCGGAGTTGCAGAGGTTCTCATCCATCTGGGACTGAGACTTAACTCTACATTAACAATTGTAGAACAACTTATTAACTCAACTAAAACACTTCTGGAGTACAACAATGTATACTTCACACTTGAATTAATAAAAAAGAGTGGTTCTTATCACACATAGAAGACCACTTATTGTGCTTTAAACTAAAAAGAGTCTTGAACTGAATAATTAAAAATTGCCACTAGCGATGAAACTGGACTAATGCATGTGCTTTGTTTGAGGTCACTGGAGGATAACTGGCTGTATTTGGCAGCTTCTTCACATTATTTGTTTGAGGAAGAAGTAGGTATTCTAGTGTTTTTCCTCGAGTCTTTGAAATTCTTGTTTTCTCTGCGATGGATTGGTTGCATTCTGCTAGCGTTCTTCTTCTCCTCATGACTTTCCTTTGATGATTTGTCTTAACGCCCAGTTTGTTGCCATGCATTGTTCTTAGATTGGAGCCTAGACATGATATAATCACGTGATTTCAGAAGTTGTCAAGGGTGATTTGGATCCACACTGCTTTGACTCCCGCAATCCACCACTAACTGCCACATACCTCTCTAGCAATACCATGGTTTCAATTGCGGGACCGCTCTAGGATGTTAACGTTCGAGCATTTTCCGTCCCCGCAATGAAGTGTGGCCTTCAATATTGTTGCAATCTGCGATCTAGGTAAACCTGCTATTTTAGCACCCTTGCTAAAGTTTAACCGTCCACCAAATCCTGAATCCTTTTAACCATGTTTAGAGATGGCACCAAATTTGGCGTTCGGGAGCTTTGAATGCTGAGCAAGAATATCTCCCGAAGGACGATCTACTGAATATGACATGGCAGCTTGACGTAATTGTGTTGATGTGTCATGGAAAGAAGGGTGGCACATGTCACGTGGAAATGGGCAAATGACGCAACCAAATGACCTAGAATGAGTGCCACGTTTCATGGCTGATGAGTGTGTTGTGTGTCTCAACTAATGGTTGCCATGTTCTTCAGCACTTCGGGCTTCGGGAGTTTATGAGTGTTGTGCTTGGAAATTCCCTGAAGAACAATATCCTGAATCTAACATGGTGACCTGACGTCATATCGTAGATGTTTCATGAAAGAGAGGGACATGTGTCACCTGGAAAAAACACAGATGACGTAGTCAAAGGGCCTGATATGATTGCCACGTGTCATGATTGATGAGTGCCACATGTCCTCAATGGATAAGTGCCAAATTTCTTGACGTATAATTTCCATGTTTCCTCAGTGGATGAATGCCACGTGCCTCCGACACTTTGGGGTTCGGGAGCTTATGAGTGTTGTGCTTGGAAATCCCCTGAAGGATGATCTCCCGAATTTGACATGGCGACCTGGTGTCCGATCGCTGACATTTCATGGAAATAAGGGTGACACGTGTCACTCGAAATATCACGAATGACAGAACCAAATGTGCCTGAAATGAATTCCACATGTCAGCACCAGATGGGTGCCACGTTTCAGTGCCAGATGAATGCCACATGTCTTCATCTCTTCGGGGTTTGGGAGTTTTGGACTGTGAAGCATGAAAATCTTCTGAAATATGATGGGCCCAAAGTGACGTGTCTCAGAAGGAGAGTGTCATATGTCATATGAAATCAAGAAGATGACGTGCCCCAAGGTGCTTGAAAAGAATGCCACATGTCACAACAGATGAATGTCATGTGTCAATGCCAGATGGATTCTACATGTCTTTGATGGATGAGCTCCACGAATCCTAATGGATGAGTGTCGTGTGCTTTAGAAATTTGGGGTTCTATTACTTCATGGGTTCTCTCTTGATGTTAAACCCCACACGATTTAGACACTCTAAATGCACGAAAAACATCGATCTGAGTGGCCTGCTGGATCTCCACCGTTGCAATTTTAATCTGTCTGTTTCTACAATCCAAGCCCGAAATTGACATCTTTTGAATTGCTGCCTTTTCCCGCAGAAGCTTACTGTGCATACAAAGGACTTGGTGGACTTGGATTTCTCCTGCCCACACGAAAGGCTTGGTGGGGCCTGCTACTTGATCAATTAGTGGCAAACATGATGACAAGTATTTCAAACTCAAACTAGACATGCAATTATCCTTCAAGAAAAACAGAAAAAATCTGTGCAAAGAAGCATTAAAGTAAGACAATAAGGAAAACCAAGTCATTGAACAGATGGGAAACTGACTTTATCAACTAGAAGAGGAGAAATTTGACGAAGGCATAGGAAAATGAGAGAGGAGGGGGAAAGGTGCAGACCTAGGTCTTAACATTGGCTCCAACTGGGGATATCACTTCATTGCGAGGTGCTAAGAACAATAGATCAAGTGCCTTATCCATTGGGCTCAATAACCTGCTCCCACCTTCCTTTCTTACCTTGTTTCCATCTACCAGCCATGTATCTCTTCCACTGTCTCTCAGCCATGTATCTATGAAAACTAACACTGAAGATAACCCCAGTGCCTTTGTTGGGCTATGTAGTATTTATTGAAACTTGAAACTGCAGCTAAACCCTAGTTCCTTTTTTGGGATATGGAGTCTTTATTCACACACAGCTAACTAATCAAATGAAAAAAAAGAAAAGGAAAGCATCTATGGTACAATAGGAACCTTCCCTCGTCCTTAGACAAAGTAATGTTTTAGGAAGTGCCCATTTACTGGGCCTCTGAATATCTCTGTATTGTCTAGATTGTGCAAGATAAATGTGTTATTTTCTAGAACCTCAATCACCTTAAAAGGGCCAAACCAAAGTTTATCGAACTTATCGTGCTTGGACTTGTCATCCCTTCTGGCATCCCATCTCAAGACCAGGTCACCTTCTTGACAGATCTCCTTCTTGGTTTTCTTGTCAAAGGTTGATTTGATCTTGCTATGGTATGCTTCGGTCCTCTGATCCAATGCTTCTCTCTTTTGTTGAACCTCTATAATCTGGAAGATTCTCCTTTGGATGTCATTTGGCTCCTGAATCTCTTCCTGTAATAATTTTAGGACTGGTATACCAAGCTAGGTGGGAAAAACAATATCTACACCATAGACAAGATGAAATGGTGAGGTTCCCAAAGACTTCTTGGTGTTGATTATGTCAGCCCACAAAGCATACTTGAGCTTATAGTCCCATGATTTCTTGTTTTCGGCCAACAATTTCTTGACAATCTTGATGAGAGTTTTGTTTGATGACTCTGCCAAAGCATTCCCATGAGGGTAATAAGGCATGGAATGTGTCAAGGAAATTTTATGACTACCATAGAAGTCAATCATGGATTTGGACTTGAATGCTTGGGCATTATCCGTTATAATCTTGTTGGGGCAGTCGAATCTGGAAAAAATATTGGTTTCCAGGAAATTCATGATCACCTTGTCAGTGGCATTCCTGGTGGAAACAACCTCGATCCACTTGGTGAAATAGTTAGTGGCAGTTAGAATCCACTTGTGCTACCCACTGGAGGATGGATTTATCTCACCTATGAATTCTAACCCCCATTGTTGAAATGGACCACTAGTAGTGATAGGTTTTAGGGGTAGTGATAGTAACTTCTGTTTTCCTGCAAATTTCTAACATTCATTTCAGGCCCTAACAATAGTAAATATATCAGAGAAAAGGTTGGGCCAGTAGTACCTTACCCTTAGGATCTTGAGAGTCATGGCCTTCCAATGATGGTGTCCTCCACATACTCCTCTATGTATTTCTATTGCGAGTTGTTTGGCTTCATTTTCATCAAGGCATTTTAACAGGATGCCAACAAGATCCCTCCAATACAAGTTCTAGTTTGAAATGTAGAATTTGATAGCCTTCAATTTGAGAGACCTGACCTTTGTCTTCTCCACATCTGGTGGACATTCAAGATGTTGCAGAAAATAAATGATGTTTATGTACCAAGGTGAAGAGAATTGATTTTCAAATACCTACATGTTGTCTTGTCCATGCTATATGATGGGTGTATCTAATTGGGTGTAGATTTGATGTAATTATAACACCTTACAATTTGATTATGATAACAACTTGGAAATTCCTTGTCCCTTGATAAGCTTGGTGGGTTTTATGTGTAGTTCATACTCCAATAGCTTGACAATCCACTTCTCTCTCTTCCCCTCATTGTGGGGCTGGACCATAATCTCTTTGACATTGCTGCTAGGAACACAAGTTGTTATGCTAGACTGTAACGCATATACCCTGAAGGCCTTGAGTGCTTTGACTAGCGCATAAGAATGCTTTTCTAATATATCATACTTTAGCTCAACATCTCGAAGATATTTTATAGATAAGGCTATGGGATGTTCATGCTCTTCTCCATTTTTCTGCAGTAGTACAACAACAACGGTCTCCTTAGAAGCGGAAGAAAAGATGAAGAAATATTTGGTATAGTCAGGGCTGGCTAATACAAGGGCTTCCACTAAATCCTACTTAATCCTTTGGAATGTTGATTTTGCCTCTAGCGACCATTTTATCACAACATATTTCTTCAAAATGTTAGTGATAGGCTTCAAGATTTCAGCGAAATTTGGCACAAAGCACCTTAGGAAGTTTATCTTGCCAATGAAAGACTGGATAGCCTTTTTATTTCTGGGGATTTCAATCTCTTGAATGGAATAGACTCGCTTCAGATCATTTTTTATACCTCTTGCTGATATGATGTGGCTGAGGAGCTTCCTTTCTGGCATGGAAAAGAGGGACTTCCTAGGATTCAGAGATAATCCATATCTCCTGCATTTCCGGAAAACTTGCTCAAGATGATGCAAATGTTCATCATCAGACTTGGAGAAAATGGTGATGTCATCCAAATATATAACCATAGATTTTTCCTTTTCCCCCACGAAAGCTATGTCCATGACCCTCTAAAAAGTTGCCCCAATGTTCATCAACCCAAAAGGCATCTTGTCGTACATGAATGTTCCCCATGGGGTGGATAATGTTGTTTTTTCTTTGTCCTCTTCACACACCGCTATCTAGTTATAACCAGAGTATCCATCTAACAAGGAAATCCTGTGGCCACCTCCCACCCCCTGTAAAATATGATCCATCTTGGTGAGGGGGTAATTGTCCTTTAGAGAACACTTGTTGAGATTTTGGAAATCAACACACAAGCGTATCTCTCCATTTTTCTTTCTCACAGGTACCAAGTTGGCCACCCAGTTTGAGTACCTAAATGGTACAATAATTCTTGCATCCATCATTTGTTTCATCTCTTTCTCGATTATGGCCATCAACATGGGATTACATTGTTGAATTTTCTGTCTGAATGTCTTGGAGCCAACCTTCAGAGGTATATTGTGCTGGATGATGTCAGTGTCAAATGTCTTTAAATCCTCATACGACCAAGAAAAAGTATCAACAAACCTTTTAATGAGTCTAACATGCATGTCCATTTGTTCTGTAGCTAATGCTTTGGACAAATTGATTATCTTGGGATTCTCAGTGGTCCCAATATTGCAATCTGTTATCTCTTCTTCTTGATTCTTCATGGCAACTTCTCTGGAAACGTCATTACTGTCAAACAACCTCTCCAGTGGCACTATTCCTCTTGGAATGTGATTGTTTTTCAACTCCAAAATATCATGGCCAGCTACTGTCTTTAGCATATGAGATGTTTGTTGATTTTTTAATTCGTTGTTTTCACCTTCTTGGCTTTCTTGGTCGATCGAGATATTGGAGAATTCATAAATGGTCTGTAGAAACATCTACAGTTCTAGATCATCGCTAAAGACTTTCCAGTGATTTATGTTGTCTGGTATGGCTGTCCTATGTCTGATTTGCACCTGATATTTAATATTTGGACCAATGGGAGGTATAAAAGTGATGGCAGCCAAGGCCAAAGAATCTTCCTTCTGATTCTCCTCTCTGGGGATGAAGGATATATTAAATGCTAGAAAGAAATTGTCGATCAGGTCCCATACCTCGTTTTTGTATTGCTTGAGCCTCTATTGTTTATCTTGATATATGTTCTTAAATTGATTGACGATTAAGTCAGAATCACCTAAAACTGCTAAACAACCAATGTCCATGTCTTTGGCATCCCTAATCCCAACACCGGAGCTTCATATTAAACTATATTATTAGTAGTTTCAAAATCCAACTTATAAGAGAGTGTTATTACCTCTTGTGAAGGGGAAATGAGAAGTATACCTACCCCAGATCCTTCCTTTTATGAAGAACCATCGAAATACATCTTCCATACTTCGTTTTGTTGATTTTTCAGTGGTTGATCTTTGCGTTGGATAATTGACATTTTGGGTTCATCATCATTTAAATGAAAAATAGATGAGCCCATCTCACCCTCACCAACATAAATTGGGTGATTTCTTGGGTTCTAATAGCCACTGACGATGTAGGCCAATATTACCTCTTTGTATAGCCTCCTATGTTCCCCATCGAACACATGGATGGTGGCATAAGTGAGGTCCATTTGTAATGATCCTCCAACCTTCTTAGCCCAGGTTTTGGATAAGATCATACCAAAATTCGGGGGAATGTCAACCACAACAATGTCCCTCACTACACTCTTCATTGGTAATTGTGCTAAAGAAACCACCATATCTTTTATCAGTCCTAGACATTTTACCTTCTTAGAATCAAAGGAGCACAAGTCTTGGTAGGGTTTGGTGATCTCCAGACCTAGTTCTTCCATAACAACTTTGGGCATAACATTGTGTGAGGATCTTGAGTCCATGAGACAGTTATGCAGGATCTTATCATGGACATTTAAAGATATATAGAATGGTGGAGAAGCATAAGATCCATCCTCAATGTGTGGAACCACAGTAATGGTTGGGTTCTCATCCTACAGACTAATTACATCATAAGATACAATAGAAGTAGTTGGTTGCAAAACTTTCATGATAGATTTTTTGAAAGGTTCATTCTTCATCAATTCTGTCAAAGGCACATGGATCTTGATCTTGATCAACTCATATTCTAGGCTGGAAGAGGATGGTGGCCTATCAAGTTCCTTTATTCCAGGGACTGTAGGTTTAGATGGGGGAAGTTATTGAGCTTTAGATGACATAACTTTACTTGGATTCAGCTTGGGAAGGACTTTAGCCTTTTTGTTTTGATAAGAAGTAGTGGCCTTGGGAGCCCCCGCTCTTGTCATCAAATCATATTTTTTCTGGGGTTGGCCTTGAATAACTCGCTCTTCCCCTATCTGATTTTCAAACTGATTTGACAGTTGTGCTACCTCATATTCTTGTTGCATTAAGTGACTCGTATAATAATATGTTTCATTGAAAATTACTACAATATCATCTACAACATCGTTGTCTACATCTATCTCCTCAATATGATTGTCTTGGAAAGGAGGCACTACCCTTTGATCATCAACATTCCTCCTTTCTGTCTGCATTATCTGAGGTGCATCATTAGGCCTTCTGAACTAGTTTGGATTTCTATTTCCAGCCCCTTGAAAATCTTTGTTTGGTTGTTTAGATTCCCATTTCAGCTTAGCTATTTCAGATGTCATATCCTTCAAAGTTTTGGTCATTTCATCAAGTTTTGGATCAAACATGGCTAGGTTAGAGGAGGTAGGGGAATCCTCTCTCCATTTCTTCTTGTCTTTATCAGATTTAGTCTTTAACCTGTCTGATGCCAAGATATTGGATTCAACCTCAATGGTTGCTCCCTGCATAGACAACAGTGTGGTGGATCTTCTCTCCCTCAACAGAAGGGAGAAATTTGCATCAAATGCATTGGCATAAGTCATCTTGTCAGAGGCTTCAGTTGGTTTGATCTCATTTGGGATTCTACCATACATCTTATTGAATCTCTTGGTGAAATCTAAAATAGATTAACCATTCTTTCTCTTTAGAGCCCCAAACTCAGTGATGTAGTAGAGATAATATCTCCTATCTCCTCATTACTTTATGAAAGCTTCATCTAATGCCTCAATATCTGCGATGGAGGTTGGAGGAATACCCCAGAACCATTCCCTTACTTCCCCATCCAGACTCTGCACGAACAATCTCATCTAAGTAGAGAAGCATCAGAGCCATCCTCAATGTGTGGACCCACAATAATGGTTGGGTTCTCATCCTGCAGACTAATTACATCAGAAGATACAATAGAAGTAGTTGGTTGCAAAACTTTCATGATATATTTTTTGAAAGGTTCATTCTTCATCAATTCTATCAAAGGCACAGGGATATTGATCTTGCTCAACTCATGCTCTAAGATGAAAGAGGTTGGTGGCCTATCAACTTCCTTTATTTCAAGCACCACAAGTTTAGATGGGGGAAGTTGTTGAGATTTAGATGACATACCTTTACCTGGATTCGACTTGGGAAGGACTTCAGCCTTTTTGTTTTGATCAAATGTAGTGGCTTTGGGATCCCCCGCTCTTGTCCTCAAATAATATTTTTTCTAGGGTTGGCCTTGAATAACTCCCTCTTCCCCTATCTGATTTTCAAACTGATTTGACAGTTGTGCTACCTCATATTCTTGCTTCATTAACTGACTGGTATAATAATATGTTTCATTGAAAAGTACGACAGTATCATCTACATCATCGTTGTCTACATCTATCTCCTCAATATGATTGTGTTGGAAAGGAGGCACTACCCTTTGATCATAAACATTCCTCCTTTCTCTCTACATTATCTGAGGTGCATCATTAGGCCTTATGAACTGGTTTGGATTTCTATTTCCATCCCCTTGAAAAGATCTGTTTGGTTGTTTATATTCCCATTTCAGCTTAGCTATTTCAGATGTCAGGTCCTTCAAAGTTTTGGTCATTTCATCAAGTTTGGGATCAGACGTGGCTGGGTTAGAGAAGGCAGGGGAGTCCTCTCTCTGTTTCTTCTTGTCTTTATCAGATTTAGTCTTTAACCTGTCTGATGCCAAGATATTGGATTCAACCTCATTGGCTGCTTCCTTCGTGGACAACAATGTGGTGGATCTTCTCTCCCTCAGAAGAAGGGAGAACTCTGCATCAAATGAATTGGCATGTGTGATCTTGGCAGAGGATTCAGTTGGTTTGATCTAATCTAGGATTCTACCATACATCTTATTGAATCTCTTGGTGAAATCTAAAATAGATTCACCATTCTTTCTCTTTAGATCCCTAAACGCAGTGATGTAGTAGAGATAATCTCTCCTGTCTCCTCGTTGCTTTATGAAAGATTCATCTAATGCCTCAATATCTACAATGGAGGCTGGAGGAAGACCCCAGAACCATTTCCTTACTTCCCCATCTAGACTCTGCATGAACAACCTCATCTAAGTGGAGAAGCATCAGAGCCATCCTCAATGTGTGGACCCACAATAATGGTCGGGTTCTCATCCTACAGACTAATTACATCAGAAGATACAATAGAAGTAGTTGGTTGCAGAACTTTCATGATATATTTTTTGAAAAGTTCATTCTTCATCAATTATGTCAAAGGAACATGGATCTTGATCTTGCTCAACTCATGCTCTAGGATGAAAGAGGTTGGTGGCCTATCAACTTCCTTTATTTCAGGGACCACAGGTTTAGATGGGGGAAGTTGTTGAGATTTAGATGACATACCTTTCCTTGGATTCGGCTTGGGAAGGACTTTAGCCTTTTTGTTTTGATCAGAGGTAGTGGCCTTGGGATCCCCCACTCTTGTCCTCAAATCATATTTTTTATGGGGTTGGCCTGGAATAAATCCCTCTTCCCCTATCTAATTTTCAAACTGATTTGACACTTGTGCTACCTCATATTCTTGCTACATTAAGTGATTGGCATAATAATTTGTTTCATTGAAAACTATGGCATTATCATATACAAAATCGTTGTCTACATCTATCTCCTCAATATGATTATCTTGGAAAGGAGGTGCTACCTTTTGATCATCAACATTCCTCCTTTTTCTCTGCATTATCTGAGGTGCATCATTAGGCCTTCTGAACCAGTTTGGATTTCTATTTCCAACCCCTTGAAAATCTCAGTTTGGTTGTTTAGATTCCCATTTCATCTTAGTTATTTCAAATGTCAGATCCTTCAAAGTTTTGGTCATTTCATCAAGTTTGGGATCAGGTGTGGCTAGGTTAGAGGAGGTAGGGGAATCCTCTCTCTATTTTTTCTTGTCTTTATCAGATTTAGTCTTTAACCTGTCTGATGCGAAGATATTGGATTCAACCTCAATGGTTGCTACCTGCATGGACAAAAATGTGGCAGATCTTCTCTCCCTCAGCAGAAGGGAGAACTCTGCATCAAATGGATTGGCATAAGTGATCTTGGCAGAGGCTTCAGTTGGTTTGATCTCATCTGGGATTCTACCATATATCTTATTGAATCTCTTGGTGAAATCTAAAATAGATTCACCATTTTTTCTCTTTAGAGCCCCAAACTTAGTGATGTAGTAGAGATAATCTCTCCTATCTCTCCATTGCTTTATGAAAGCTTCATCTAACGCCTCAATATCTGTGATGGAGGTTGGAGGAAGACCCCAAAACCATTTTCTCACTTCCCCATCCAGACTCTGCATGAACAACCTCATATAAGTGGAAAATGGGGATGCACCCCTCCGTGCCCCCCCCACATTCTTGATGCAATGCATACACTAGGTTTGTTTGTGCAAAGAACATAAAACATAACCAACACTCTCCATGGGTATAGGGTCACAAAATAGAGGCAAGCTAGTGCAAAAGGAAAGAGGTCAAGAGTGATTGCAATGGTAGTAAGTGAGATTAAAGAAAACAAGAACATATTGATATGCACCAACACATAAGAAACAATATGCATGTGTAACTGTAATGTAACATAAAAATATGGGAAACCCCTCGGGATATGGATAGAACATAGATGAAGAGAGAAGAATGAGGTTGAACTTTGTGTCATAGTGGATCTAAAGGAGGGCCCTTGGGCCTACAATAAATCACAACATGGGCGCCATATGGAAATCAAGGTGCTAATTAGAGTGCCCATGAAGGGTAGGCACTACGATGCAAGTTACAATGTGCAACAAGATAAGGGATAATGTTGTAGCCTTACATGATCAAACTTAAGGATTTGTGACCACATAATGGATAACTAATAATGCAATATGGTGTTGCAGGGAAAAAACTGTCCCTATATTCCAATTTGAGACACATACCTCAAGTTCAATGGATTTATCCATAGAAAATATCACACAAAACAACATTGAGTCCTCTAAAACACATCCAAAACTACTAGACTTGAGGTTAAAGTGCATAGTGAAATAAAAAAAAAACAAATGTTTTTTGGATTTTTGGCCATGACGTATTGGAAATCATGCAAACTTGGAGAGTCAAAAACCTAGGTGGGTGGAGTAGGATGATCATATTCCATATTAGCATGGAGTTTCTAACTAGTGTCAATAGATTCTGATGGGATCCCTTGATCAATTATCAGGACCATGTCCTAAGAAGAAAAACATTTGTTCTTAGAAGCAACTAAACACTTAGGATATGATGCTACATAATTCACCCATGGAGGGGTAGAGTCCACCCGAATACTAGGAACATAGAATGGGGTAACATGATATAAAGGTGAATAAGGATGGTGATTATCATATAAAATTTTATCTATGGAAAAAATTCTTCCATTATGAGGAAAATTCATCACTTGAAAGAGTGTAGACACCAAAACATTCATAGCATATACATAATCATGCCCAAGAAGCATATTGAAGTCTAATGCCTCATTCACCACTATCATATAGACCATAATATTCTTCCAACCTAACATAATAGGAAACTAAGGAAGAATCCCCAAAGATTCACTAGGTCTTCTATCAAAATCTAGTTGTTGACTAAGAGTTGACACAAGCTTGGGAGAACCTATAGCCTGTGAAGTTGATGATGATAAAATTCTTGCAAATTCTACTTCATCTACTGTACATTGGTGGATGGTTTTTGAATAAGCTTGAACCTTTATTTGGAAGGGCGCAGAAGAAGGAAGGCGAGGCTCAACAAGACTATTCCAACCAAAGGAAACACTCCTATGACTTGTATGGAGTGTGCTCAAGGTGAGTGGGATTCCCCTCTGTTTAGAAGGTTTTGAACTAGCATTGAAGAAAACATGTGTGGTAGACACATTACTCTTTGAAAGAGGAGACTTGATATTGACCGAATATTGCATCGGTGCGACCACTTCATTAAATGATGGTTGAGTATGTTGCTGAGAAGCTAAAGGTGGTTTTGGAGTAGAATAGCCTTCATACATGGACCACACTCTTTCTATATCTAGAATAAGAGGACATAAACGATCAAGGTGATGTCCCTTGCAAACTATATACAAGAGATTAGGCTTACATCTTGCTCGTCTAGATTTCTCAACATTATTAATGACCCTGGTAGGACTGGCGGTGGTTGGTTGCTTGCCCCTAACATGACTGACAGTGGTTGGTTGCTAATCTCTAGTATGAATTGCAATTATTTGTGATGTGTCTCCAACATGACTTGCAACTCCAACTCCTGCAACCTACTTCTTGCACACAATATGACAATGAATATGAATCTCAAGAATCTTCAAGAAATAGGAATGTCAAAGCTAGTTTAAATCTAACCCAATCTACTCAAGGAAAGAACATATCTACAATTTATAATTGAATACACCAGCAATGGAAGGGGAAAATTGTGTATATGTATATTGATAATTGGAGAAAATGATACATCAATCAAGTATTACCTTGAGTCTTGATTGAGTCCTCTCCTAGTTCCTAGCTCCAACTCCTTCTTGACCCTCGCAAGTAAGGAAAACTAAATTCTGAAGGTTGAAGGCTTGTTGAAGCTCCTCTGAAACTCTACATCATAAGTCTATTATGAATTCTTCCTCTCCTCTTCCCTAGAATTCCTTCCTTTTATAGATTGATGAAGGAGGCTAGGGGATGCTTCTATATCTCTAGAACTCAATGAACTATGGATCTAGTATGAGTTCCCAAGCTCATATCCCAAGATAAATTACTCATCGAACGTTGATCTCCTCGTAACTGATCAAATATAGGATATTATAGGAACGGTTGCGTGCTACCAATAGTGCAACTTGCGATCAATTGCATCTTGCTAGTGGCAGAGCTCAAGATCGGTCACACCTTGCTATGTAAACAGGATGTGACCTCCCTCAAAGTTTGTGAAATCCAAGACAGAAAAGTGTGTCTCAACATGACAACATCAATAGGTCCTCCGTGTGTCTCTAGGATGTAAAATAGAACTATAACATTCATGGAGACAAAAAAATTCACACCACCTTCATCAAAAAATGAATTTATAAAAACTATTTTCCATCCCATAATTTGAGTACATAAAACCTTCATACAATAAAATATTACTGAAGAAGAATAATTGTGGATGAAGAGTAATAAGATTGTAAAATATTATTACCATATTTACTTATAATTACAAGTTACAACAACAAATATGAAATATTCAAGTTACAACAACAACCATGAGATATTCAAATGTACCTTTACTTACCTTTTTGACTTGTTGACAAGGTACATATTAATATATATTGCTAGATACACTTTTTTGAGTGCCCCCTTTTTGGAGCTTTGGACAAGCTATAATGTATATAGATCTTAGAAGACTTTCCTTCAACTATTGTGTTTATCATTTTCCATCTCATCAATGTTGAGATATTAATATTGGTTATAAAGGAGTTAAATATTGTGAGATCTGAGAAGACTTTCCTTCAACTATTATGTTTATCATTTTCCATCTCATTAATGTTGAAATATTAATATTGGTTATAAAGGAGTTAAATATTCCCATTTCAATTAAATTAGTTTTTAAATATTAACTTATTGTGTAAAAGAAACATAAAGACACTACATAAAACAAGTGCCACTACAATGGCTATGTCCTTACCTAAAAGTGTTGTGCATTGTTGTACTTTGTTTTGTTGTGGTGATAAAATTGGATGTTTAATTATATTATAAATTCAATATTGTGTTTGATAAATAAAAAAAAGATGCACCTAGGATGATATAAAAAATATTGTGTTGGATAGATAAAAAAAAAAAGCACTCAGATGATATAAAAAATAACAGTAACATAATTATCATGTTTGGATGAAAACGTTAATGTTTTTCTCTTCGATATGAATATAATCATTGCTCTCGCTGTAAGTGAGATGGGGAAATGTTGAGAGAACAGTCCCATTATTGAACACCTATAAATCCCATAGGAGTTGGTGAAATACTAAAGGGTGTTTAGGTCGACCAGTCCTTATATGTGGTTGAAAACAAAACCACATATAAGCACATCTCTACAGTGCAAATTTAATGAATATCGTAATAGTAAGATAAACATAAACTAGCAACAACCACTTTATAAAAGTGGTTGATATACGTTGATCGACGCCATTTTTCACCTTTCCAAACTAATGGCGCCGATCGGTGTATATCAACCACTTTTATAAAGTGGTTGTTGCTAGTTGACGACCGACATGCCTTGTGGAAGACTATTAATGTATTAATTAATTATAAGTATTAATACATAATTAATGTATTAATTAATTATAATATACAATAATAATGTATTAATGTATATAAACTAATGGTCTATTAATGTATCAATAAATTAATACATCATTAATTAATGCACTCTTAAAGTATTAATACAATAATAAATTTATACATTAATAATTCATTAAATACATCAATACGAATATTAAATATAATAACACATTAAATACCCTAAATGCATTTATAAATATATTACTAAAGTATAAATACATAAATAAAGTAATACATTGACCTCAATGTATTTAATAATACATTATTATGTAACGTATAAATTAAAGTATTAATACATAATGTAATATATTAAAGTATTAATATATTATTAATTAATAAATTGCTAAAATATTAATACATTCATAATAAATTATCAAAGTAATAAAACATTAATAAGTACATTATTCAAGTAGTAATATATTAATACATTTATTGAAGATGGTTATGGTTCACTATGATCATGGTTTCTTATGGTCATGACTATGAATGACATTAATGTATATTGTAATATATTAATTTATTTAATTAATGATGATGATGATGATGAT
>JZKD02S1674942.1:269068-283832 GCA_000966675.3 Picea glauca
CCTATTAGTGGATGTGTTGAATCCATTCAATAAATTCGATGGCTTTGTTGACCTTAGATTGAACATGGGAATATTATTCATGTGTGGTCGCAAGGTGTAGTGTGACATCAATGGGGCCCAATAGTTGAAATCCCATCCCCACCTGAAAGGGGTTGAGGACAGTCAAGCTATGGAGAGATTTATTATAGCTATGTTGAACATATGGGATAATCCCATTTCATGTACATGGATTATTGGAGTTGTACATGCACAAGATATGCATGATCATCCTGTTGAAGACCTTTGGTTGGTCATCGGTTTGGGGGTGGAAGGCAGTGGATTTGGTGAGCTTGGTGTCCAATAGTGACCAGAGGCTCGACCAAAATGTGCTTAGGAAATTATTTTCCTGATATGAGATGATGGTCTGCGGTATCCCAAAATGTACCACACTTGTTCGAAGAAGAGATTGGAAGTGGCCTCTGTTGTGATACTCTTCTTGTAGGTTGTCAAAATGACCATCTTAGAAAATTGATCAACCACCACAAAACATAGTTGTTCCCCTGTTTGGTTGAAGGAAGGAAATAAATGTAGTCCATCGAGATGGATTACCAAGGTCTGTTGAGAGTAGGGAGAGGGGTGTACAAGCCTTTCTTCTTAATGGTTGGTTTGGCAATAACATAGATAGTGCAAGACCGTATGTAATTTTTGACTTCTTATTGAAGTTTTGGCCAATAGAAATACTTTTGCAGCACTTCCACTTCCTTTTCCACACCAAAGTGTCATGCCATTCGACTATAGTGAGCTTCCCAAATCAGTTTCGCTCGCTCACTTGAAGGAACACAGAGATGGCCCAGATGGAATAAAAGTTCATCCTGAATATGAAAGTCAGTGATGGGCGTACCTAGGCCCAACATCTGGTGAGTGGTAGAGAAATCAATATCACTCTTGTATATTTGGGGCCACCCTAAGGCCTCATGTCTAGAGGATTGGAGCACCGTGGTTAATGTTGCAACTAGGGGTTGAGAGAGGCAGTCAACTACATGATTGGTCCTCCATGTATTGTATTTGATGTTGAGATGAAACAAATGTAAGTATGTGGACCAATTGTTTTGGTGGTCGTTCTATAATTTTCCTTGTGTTTGCATGAACTACAAAGGCTTATGACCAATGTGGATGATTTTCTCCTTCCCGAGAATGTAATGTTTCCATTGGTAGTAGGCTTGTACAATTGAATACATTTATTTGTCATAAGTGGGGTAATTATAGAATTCATATGATAGTGTCTCACTATGATAGGCCATTGGATGACTATCTTGAGTGAGAACTGCACCCACAGTATAATCAGACACATTTGTCTCAATCTGAAAAGGTTGTTGCAGATCAAGTAATGAGAGCACCAGGGATGATCACAAATGATGTTTCATATCATCGAACGTTTTTCATTGCAATAGTCCACACACAAAATTTTCTTTACCACCACCCTTGGTCACTTGGCTAAGGACCCATATGATATGGGAGAATTCCAATATGAACATGCGATAGAAATTGGCAAGTCCCAAGAAACTATGAAGATCAATTAGTGTGGTAAGGGTTGGATAGTCACAAATGAATTAGATCTTGGTTGCATCCACATGCACCCCATTCTCATTAGCAATGTAGCCTAGGTATTGGACCCTGTTCATGTCGAAGGATCATTTTTCAGGGTTAGCATATAGCTTGTGTTGTCGTAGAGTGTGAAGGACTTGTTGAATATTCTACAAGTGTTCCACCCAAATCTTATTGAAGATGAGGATATCATCTAGATATACTACCAAAACATAATTGGTGAAAGGCCGAAATATATTATCCATCAAACTCATGGAAGTGGCTAGGGATTTCATCAAACCAAAGGGCATGACCATCCATTCAAAAACACCCTCTTTGGACTTGAAAGCATTCTTCCATACATCGATATGTTCCATTGGGACCTGGTGGTATCCAGACTTCAAGTGAATCTTATTGAAGTACTTGGATCCATTGAGCTAGTTAATAAGGTCGTCAATTCGAGGAATTAGGTATTGGTTCTTGACTGTGACTTTGTTTAGGGACCTATAATTAATTTTGAGTCGTCATGTCCCATATTTCTTTTGCACTAGTATAATTGGCCTTCTGTAGAGTGAGGAGCTTGGTCGAATGTGCCCATTTTTGAGAAAATATTGTATTTGGTACTTTATTTCCTCATTTTCCATAAGAGAGCAGTGATAGAATGGCCCATTGGTCATATATGCTCCAGGGTTCATATCGATTGAATGCTTGACTTGACAGTGTAGAGGTACCCCAATGGGTGAGGAGAATATGTATATATTCCTCCGCAACCTTGTCCACCTGCTTATTCTGCATGGAGAGGCCCTATGCAGAGGCCATGGATGTAGCCATGACCTTCTATTCACTTTGCGAGTGAATCATAAAGAAGATAAATTTCCCGTTCTAGGAAATGACCTTCCTACATTGCTTATTGAGGATCAAAGAAAAGGCAGTAGGTGGAGCTACCTCTGGTATCCTGTACAATTATTTGCCTAAAGTACTAATAACACTACGAGGTCTAGACTCATATACAACATGGCATTTCCACAATTATGGTTGGCCTAAAATAACATCACAAACTTCAAGGGGGGAAATATCACACAATACCTCATCCTTGAAAGGCTTTATGTCATAAGGCAGGTGTTGGACATGCATTTTGGATAAGTCTTGGGAATCATGTAGGAACAAATCATGTGACACTTTGGATAAGGAGCAATGCATGCACAAAGCAATTGAAGCATGTTCTGGAGTCAACATGCAAAAGGTGGAAAGTAGTTAGGATTTTAGGACATTTTTTTCACATTCTAATAGGATTAACCCTATTTTAAAGCTATAAATTGTAATGAGTTTTTGGGTATAAGTAGTGGATGAATGATGAGTCAATGAAGGTGAGTTATTTTGAGTTAGTTAAGGTTTGGAGAAGTCATGAGGAATATTTTTGAGGTATGAGTGAGGAGTGAGGCTTGCACTGTAGCAGAATGACTGAGGCAGGTTTGAGTAATGGTTGTTGTTGCATATTTTTGTAAGCATAGTGTGCAACTGTAAGGAGATTAACAATGAATAAAATAAGAATCCATTCATTGTGAATGTAGTCCAGATTGGGGTGAACCACGTTAATTTTTTTTTTCGTGAAGTGTTTGCGTGTTCTATTTATGATGTTTACTGTTACTGTGCAATGTTGATAAATGGTTAATATTCTGAATATGTCACTGATGTATGTTGTCATCATGTCTCAAACTAAAGTAACTGGTAAATGAATTAATTTCAAGTAATGATGCATGCAAGGTATGTTGCATGGATTTTAAAGGGTAAGTAATAGAAGCTACGCACACATTAGATGAATGGATAATGCATAGTATGAGTATGTTTAATGCCTCACTTCCCCTCATCACTGCAGAACCTTGGTTCCTGCAACCCCTCTATATCCCTTGGGTGAGACTTCAGTTGCTTTGTAGGTGATGCTGAAAGGGATGGTGCCTAATGGTTTTGTTGGTTTGTTAATGATTAACCTTTGGTTTTCCCATTGTGTGCCAATAGTAGGTGACACTGTTGGCTGACACATAGATCTCTCCCTTAGTGGAGACACCCAATGGTGTAAGTCTGTGGATGTGGTGTTGTTGGCAGGTCCAACCGCTTGGAAACCTCTGTTGAGATGAGGTTCTTTTGACTTTTGTTATCGACAATGAAGTGAAAAAAATCACCCTTCACCCACATGTATGTGTGGAAAATGTGTTCACCTTCCTTCAGTTCTTTGAGTTTAGTTCGATAGACCTTGGTTGTAGCGAAAGTGGAATTGGGTTCCACATCAATGATCTGCTTCCCCTTGTATGGATTTTATTCTTAGTCGGAACCTGGATCTAAATCCGAGGCTTTCATATTAGCCACCAACAACTGCTTTGAGAAACATTCATCGATGTTATGCCAGGGACTTTTATGGAATACACACCACTTTCTAGTTTCTTTCTTCGTCTTCCCACTACCCTTCTTTGTTGGTGGCTTAGACTGGTTGTCCTGCGGTGGTCCATCCTTTCTCTATCTTTTGTTCTGAAGGTTAGGGTTTTCTTTTCCCTACTTCTTCTGTGAGAAATTCACCGATCCAAACTCTCACTTCTTCTATTTAAATTTCTACTCAACTTTGATGCTATATCGATAAGTCGTTTCTTGTGATGAGATGTCCAAAAACTTCATTTCTATCTAGATGTATCGATGTAGACTGACGTGGTACTTGAACACCATGTTTCATTCAAAGTATTTGATACCCATATTGGTGCACAAGGTATGGAAGACATTTGTGAACTCTAGCACTGTTTGGTCCCTTTTCTTCCACAGTGTGGACCGTTTTATATACTGGTCATCATAGCTTCCAATAGGGTAATATTGTTCCTTAATAGAATCCCTGAAAGAACCCCAAGTGGGTATGACTACAAAAACTATATATTTCTCTGCGGCATTTTGCTCACAGTGAGTATCCCACCAATCCTTGACATGAGGTACAACCTTAAGGAGCATAAAGGTGATCTTTTCTCTATCGGAAAATTATGTAAAAAAATACCCTTCGAGAAGATTCAACCATTTATGTATGGAATATCCATCAATTTGACCTTAAAATACAGGGATATCAAAACTAACTTGTACCTTGAATGGAGCGATGCCTCCAAAGTGGTTGATTGATGAATATGCATTGGTTTTTTACAGTCATCAAAGGATCTAGGAAAAATTATCCATCATCTTGTTACTTTATGATACGAGGGCTTCCTCGAGCGATAGTTTAATACAATCTCATGCTCCATCGTCTCTATTTTATTCCACCATGGGAGGTTGTCAGGGTTGGTGAAGATGGTCCTGCAAAGGCTCAAATAGTTTTTTTCCCAACTCCTTATACCTTGACCTCATTGGGGACATGCACAGAGAAACAGATAAAGATTAGACCACTCTGATACCACTGATCTAGATTTATAAATGGAACGAAATGAAATATAGAGTTATAGAAAAAACACAAAGATACAGTGAAACTTGACTTCCTCATCATCATCATTAGTTTCTTCTGAAGCGAGTAAACATTCTTCTTAATGAAAGAAGTACTCTAAGAAGTTTGAGCATAATATTTCGTTACTAAAATTGGATGTTAATTTCAAATTGTCAACCTATGATGGAGAATTGAATGCCGAGAAATTGGACAATTGGATCAAGTAGATAGAGGTATATTGCAAGGTTCAAAATATTATGGACGAGGCTTCAAGGATAGATTTAGCTACTCTTCATCTAAGTGGAACTGCCTTAATATGGTGGGAGAGTAAGATGCAAGTTGATATTGTTCAAAAGGGTAAAGTAATCTCTTCCTGGGATAAGTTTACTAAGGTTATAAGGAAAAAATTATATCCACTGGCACATACACAAATGAAAATGATCGAATGGAAACATCTAAGACAAGGTAAAGGCCAAAACATTCAAGCATATCCACAAAAATTTAAAAAAATGACATTATCACTAGGAATTCCATTGTATAATCATGAAACTCTTTTGAAGTATATTGGTGGCATGCACTCATGTGTTCATCAAACTATTCTAATGTTTATCCCTACTAACAATGATAAGGTGTCAGTACAAGCTACAAATCTAGAGGCTAGTAAAGGTAAGCACGCGAGCGAAGATAATAATACATTCAAGTTTGAGAAGAAATCGAAATGAAAATGGAAGAGTAATAAATCATCCACAATGAAGTAATCTAAGGGAAGAACTACATGTTCCCATTGTAACGCCCCCGACCATCCATGCTGGGCCACGCTACGCCCCATAACTCTTACTATTCTCTCTATGGAACATACTGTAACATACCTAGTATCCAACTGAGCTATGCCACATAGATTTTTCTTTGAAGGACTGCATGCAATTAAATTATACACACACAGAACTCTTGCGGAAGCATTATACAAAAAACATAAACATATGAATACATATGTAAATACACATATTCACACTGAAATAATAGTAAACATATACATGAAACATATAGAGGAAGTACCCATAAATTTATAGACAGTTATAAACACACATAAGATAAACCCATAAATATAAGCACGTAAATAACAATGAAACATGTAAATTTGTCACCCAATTGGCACTTATCTTGGTAAGAATGCCACCAACTACGTGCAGACCTTCCACGAACCTCCCAACCTTAGACCACATTTTTCATCACTCTCAACAGTGAGTCACCTCCGAGATGGGACTAAAATCCACCTGGGTAAAGGGATTCCTAACCAGGCTAAAGGCTCATAGACAACAAGAAAGACTCTGTCTTAGGTGCCAACTCAAACTAACAACCTACAGTCCGTCATTCCCCACATGCCTATCCCACCCAGGAAGTGTGCCCCTTCTTTGATCAACATTCCTTCGGCTGCCCCACTTCCTTTCCGGGCTTCAACAACATGCTGGACATGAAGTCTCATAGCACTGTAGTTGTAGTTTAACACCTTCAGGAAATCAATTACCAACAATTCTCTCACACAGAGAATTGCTCACAGGCTTGACAACCAACCTCTTCAATATCCCATGGGCCTGACAACCCGCTTCTTCAGTCCAACTCCCAAGCTAACTAGCTACACGAACAAGTATGGCTATGGATACCAATTCAGATACAGTGACAGGAAAATGTGGAGGATAGATGATTGTGTGAGTGCATGCCTATGGATCATTGACTGGATGACTGATTGATGGAAGGAATCATTGGAAGAATGATGGAAAATATGATCGGAAATGAACTAAGTCCCAACAATATGTATGCATGTCCCCAACTTGACACTTGTCATGTTGGGAGCTACTTTGGCCCACGTGTCCCCGACTTTAGAACTTAGGATAAAATAATTATCCATACTTTATGATTTAAGAAATATTAATACAATATTCCTTTTTGGTTTAAGCTCCCTAGCTTAGCCCCTTTCCTTAACTTAGCCCCTCACTTTCCCTAACTAGTGGAGTTTAGTCCCCCATCTCTTTTATCGTGGTTGGTCTGTGTGCAACAACGTATTTTATATTAATCATGAGAGATATACAAAAATAGGCGCACTGGCCTTTAACATCTAGGCTCTCCGGCCTAATAAAAACATAAGCATCATCGCTTATAATAATTGGCTCACCAGCCTATAACACATAGCATATACACAAGGGATCGTTGGCCTCACAATCATGCGCACTTAAGATGCTGAGCGCAATATCCTGGAATGCGCACACTTCATCATTTCACTGCGCAATACATGCGCGCACTATGCCATGAAAGGTGCATACAAAATTATATCAAATAACTCACCAACTTACGTACATTTGTATTTACATTTACAATTGGGTTCAACCTAGGGATATTACACCCACTGTAATAAGAAGGGACATGAGGAATCACAATGTTGGAAGCTGCATCCAAAATTACGACTAAGGAAATTCAAGGAAAAAGGGAAGCAGAAGACTATTTCATCAGCTCATCAGGATCTAGGGTCATATTCTAGAGATGCTATCAATTAAAATTATTCAGTTCAATCTTCCAAAGTGGAAAGTGATATTGATCAAAAGAAGAGAAGTGAGATTTTTCATGTCAAAGTGATAGTCAAGCATACCAAGGTACATACTTTATTTGACAGTGGATCTCAAGTTAATATAATATATGAAGCAATTGTTAAGAAGTTGGGTTTGAATATGACACCTCAAAAAAATACATATCCATTAGGTTGGGTGTGTGACGATGATAAGTTGTAGGTAATGAAACAATGTAAGATCAGATTTGCAATAACAACTAAGTTCTTTGATGAGGTCGAGTTAGATGTTGTGCCTCTTGACATTTACAACATTGTCTTGGGAAGCCCATATCTATTTGAAATGAAGTTTGTATTCTACCGAGAAGAGAATAAATATCACCTTTTCAATGATGGGGTTGAATATGTTGTCATAGCTCATCACATCAAAACTAATTTTTCTTTAGTGAGCACAGGGAAAAGGAAGAGACTTGTGAGCACAAGTAAATATTTTGTTCTTGTGATAGTGAAACAAAAAAAATAAGACATAACATATACTTTATTAGGTTGTGATCCAAATCATAATCGGAGTTGATCAAAATCATATCTAATTATTATGAGTTATTCTAGGAACCTACAATGTTTCCTCCAAAAAGAGAGGTTGAACATGTATTTGCAGCAAGATGCTCCTCTTTTGAACATTGGAATGTACATGTCATCAGTAATTGAGAATGTAGAAATAAAGAAGCAAGTTCAGGAGTTTCCCAATAAAGGAATCATCATACAAAGTTCCTCTATGTGTGGTTCTTCTATTGTTTTAGTTCCGAAGAAAGATGGCACATGGAGGATGTGTATTTATTTTTGAGACTTGAACAAGATTACGGTAAAGAAGCCTTATCATCTTCCCATAATTGATGATCTATTAGATCAGTTAAAGAATTTTGTGTATTTCACTAAGTTAGAATTGAGAAGTGGTTACCATCAGATCAGAATTATAGAAGGCGACATATGGAAAACAACTTTCAATACTAATCAAGGCTTGTTCGAATGGTTGGTTATGCCATTTGGGTTATGTAACAAACCAACAACATTTATGAGAGTGAATAATGATGTGTTTTGACCCTACATAGATGATTTTGTTATTTTCTATCTAGACGATATATCGATCTTTAGTTGAAGATGGGAGGATCATATAAAGCATGTCAAGATAGTCTTTGAACTCTTGAAGAAGGAGAATTTGTATATGAAGTTATCTAAATGTGAATTTGGAAAAACTTCTTTGGATTATCTGGGATATATTGTATGGAATGGTTAGTTAAAGATAAATCTTGCAAAGGTAGAATTCATTGTAAAATGGCCTAAGCCAACTACCTCCACTGAATTCAAGATATTATTAGGAGTAATATAGTACTGGATAAAATTCATTGCTAATTTCTCATACATAGCAACAACTCTACATGCATTAACAAGTGTTAATCAGGTCTTTCAATGGGGAGGAAAGTACAAAAAATCCTTTGATACATTGAAGGAAAAGATAAGAAATGCACCAGTTTTGGATTTTCCAGATCTACAATAGCCATTTGAGATTCAAACCGATGAAAGTGGATATCCCATGGGCGTAGTCTTGATGCAACAAGGTAAACCTATATGCTATCATTATGATACTTTCATTCAAGCTGTGATTAAATATCCAACATATGGCAAGGAATTGTATGCGTTGGTACAAAGTGTAAAGAAATGGAAGAATTACTTAATGGGAAAGGAGACAATAATTCATACCAACTATCAAACATTATAGTATTTGCATTAATATACCAAGACACAATAGTCATGACACTTCAGGTGGATGGTTTTTCTACAATAGTTTCATTTGGTAATCAAGTATAAGAAGGGTATTCATAACAAGGTTGTAGACATGTTGTCAATATCAGTAATTAATGCATCCACAATACTCAGGTATAATCCTTTAGAACATGAAATTTATGTTGAACAATATGCTAGGGATGATGATTTTAAATAATTATATTATGATTTAACTCACATAAATCAGTAGTCAGATTATTATATGCATGACAATTTGTTATATCATCTTGGAAAATCATGTATACCAAGAGATGTAAGAGTGAATATAATCAGAGAAGCTCATACCTCTCTCATCTATGGTCATTTCAAGGTTGGTAAGACCATTTCACAATTACAAAGATATTTTTATTGGCCTCATATGAATGAGGTTGTTTCCAAGTATATCAAAGGGTGGGTTATGTGTGCCACAAGCAAACCTAGAAACACAAATCTAGGATTATATACACCACTTCCAATCCCTCCTCATCCATGGGAAAGTATCTCCATAGACTTTGTAGGGGGACTGTCGATGTCCAGGACATGTCATGACTATCTATTTGTCATAGTGAATAGATTCAACAAGATGTCTACTCGAAATACATGCAAGAAGCAGGTCACAACTGAACAAAAAACACATATGTTCTTCGCTTATGTATGGGTTCATTTTAGACTTCCTACATCTATAATATCATATTGAGACTCTCGCTTTTTGGGAAATTTGTGGTCTCATTTATGGTAAATAATTGACACTAAATTGAAGAAGAGCACAACTTTTCATCCTAGACACATGGAAAGACAAAGGTGGTGAACATAACAATGGTACATATACTTTGAGGATACTGCAGAAAGCATCCCAAATTATGGGATGAACAATTACCTTATATACAATATGCCTACAATCATGCCATGCATTCATATACTAAAAAAACTCCTTTTGAAGTATGTTTGGGGTACTTGTCTAAGACACCTATGGAATTTGTTTTTGGAGAAGTAAGTAAAGAAGATGCACAGGATGATACAAATAAAGCTATAAAAGTTTCATTCAAAATATTCAATAGGTACATCAAGTAGTATAAGAACAATTGGAGAAGAGCCAAGCCAAGTACAAGGCAAGGCACAACCAACATCAAGAAGATCATCAGTTTGAATTCAGTGATCAAGTATGGTTACATATAAGCAAAGATAGAATGAAAGGAGAAGGTAAAAATCTAAGACCAATCTGATATGGTCCATTCAAAATCTTGGAAAAGATTGGTACTAATGCCTTTCTTTTAGATCTACCATCCTACATGCAATTGTATTCAGTTGTAAATTTTGAGAATTTGAAGCTTTATGAACCTCCTATGATTATGGATGAAGATGAAATTATTTAGGTTCCAATATTTTATGATTTTGCTCCATAATATTTGGCCAAGCTATAGGAAGATGTCATTCTCAACAAAATAATTAGAAATTCACATCGAGGTAATGTGGAATATCTTTGATTTGGTCTTAAAGGGGTAAAACCAAGTAAAGAAAAATGGATGGAGACCAGAAGGGTGACAAAACTATACCCTCGCTTAGTTTTTGAGTAAATCAAAACTGTTGGTGGTCCAAAAGTCTTCCAATGGGGAGGACTGATCTAGGAGGATTTGAGAATGCTCACAAAGGTATAGAAAAATTTGGAACATCCATAAAGGTCCAAAATGGTTTAGTAATGCTTAAAATTTGACCATCCAAAATTCTCTCAAAAACACCATCAATGCATAGAGATCGGCGGTAGATTTCACATGGTGCAAATTTTGCCTCAAACGGAATTTGTATGACAAATTTATGAGTGGTCAAAGTTTATTCAAACCTATAAAAATTCAAAGGTCAAAATCAAATATGATGTAAGCATGACAGGTGATGATTTTAGAAGGGTGACACATGACACATGATTATTGGTAGTTGATTGAGCAAGGTACCATCCACGTGGTCCAATTACAGGTTTACAAGTGGAAAGGTTAAGTCAATGATAGGTTTCCACATAGTGACCTCCCATTGGCCTATAATGGTTAGAGTTATGTAAAATATATGGAGTTGATAGGGGTCAAATCCATGACCTCCATAACTTCCCAAAGACTTCACATAGACCCCACTACCAACACACCATACAATAAGACTCAACGAATATATGGAAAGTAATATATTTTAATTAATGTTAAAGTTCAATTGGGTGGCTAAAGGGTCAAGGGCCTAAGCCCTCGACCCTAGACCATTGTTATCAAGATATTGCATATGACCAACGCCACAGTTCGCATGGAGGTTAATAAATATATTCCACCATTATCATATTACGTATGGTTGTAACCACGTAAAAAGAAACCACAAAATATGCCAAGGATCACAAAGAATAGAACCCTTGACCTACCACTTTATATGCCACAGTTCTAACCAACGAACCATACATATGGTTTGCTAAAACAAACCAACTAACCTATAGTTAAATCCAACCACAAAATTCAAGATTTGGTTAAGGGCCCATGCCCTATTTAATGGGCATGCGGATCGAGGCTAGGACACAATTAATGTAGAGTTTAGTCTCGTAACTCATTCCCAAGGGTACCAAAGTTGTGAGGCTACATCGTAAAGTGTGCCAAATGGTACCTTGAAAAAATTTCAAAAAAATTATATTCATTTTGCATGATTTTTTTTCCAGGAATCCAACGATGCACTATGTTTCTACATTTGAGAAACATGTAAAAAAGTCATTGTAAAAGAAAAGTATTTGAGAATTAATAAAACAAGGTCTCTATTGGAAGTGGACCCGGAGAGGTAGCCCAAATTGGGTGAACTCTGTTTTTTTCCAACTTGTGTATGCGATTTCATTATTGTTGTTCATTTCAAGATCAATTATTTTGCAAGTTATTTTATCATTAAAGTGGATTTGGTTAGATAAGTTATTCACATGTAATTTGGATACAGTCAAGCCATCATTTTATTTCAAAGATCAAGTAGATTCTTTTATGTATTAAAAAATTAATAAGCATCTAAGGATTTTTCTGATCACTAATTTCCCCTAAAATTGACTCCAAAAAGTTCACAAACAATACAATTTATATACTCAATGAATCTTTACTCTAGGTCATCCAAATTCCTTTGTATCTCTAAGTAGTTTCACATTGGTCTTCCTAAATTCTTACTTTTGGATCCATCATCTTCTCCATTTTCAGGTAGCATCCCTTCATCTCCCTCTACATAGTAATAAATAATCTAACCCAAATGTCTTTCAATCCTAAGTTCTATTATGATACTAGAGTAAATATAATAATGCATCCCCTTGATAAAATCCATATCCTCACTACCAACTCTCAACCGGTTCACTCTATCCCCATAAATCCTCACTTTGAATCCTTTACATGTACATTGCTCCAAAATCCATCTATTGAAGTTGGATTTATTCCTTAGCTATCCTCTTCAAAAGCTTCTTCTAGTTGATTTGCATCAACTCGCCTATGTCTGTTACACATTATTTTAGTCATCTTAGTGGTGTTTCTACAACATGTGTTCAGGTTCCCAAAAGAACCTTTCTTCATGAGAAAAGTGATTGGCTTCCTCTTCTACAAAACCTTGTTTATGAAGGTTTTCGTAGGTCAAGCATAAGATATAGTGTGGTGATGCCTGATCGCCATAGTTCGTCCTCAAACTAGTTTGTAGCATTTTTGTGGGCTGTCATATAGCCAGGGTGCGACAATGTTGAAAGACTAAGAAAAGGTCGAAGTTCACGAAGGTTATATAAGGGAATATTCTAGAATATGAGGTGGAATCCGTATGGTTGGGATCCTACTCGCTTCTCTAATTTGGTGGGATCATCCTAATCTCTTTAACCATCTCTCTTTCTCCTATATAAGAATGGGTTTCTTATGGAAAAGGTGAAGAAAACAAGTAAGCAAGGAATTAATGAAAGAATAGGCTGAGAATTGTGTGAAGGATTCTACTTCAATTGATGCTTGAGGTTTTCATTTGTCCATCAAGTTATTGTGGATCCTCTTCATGCAAGCTTGGATCAAATGTGTGTGTTGGAGCAAAGGGCCACTAAAAGGGAACCTTGCAACATCAAGGTTGTTTGGTTGTATCTTCCACTTTTATTTAATATAATATAGTGGCATGTTTCTTTTAGATAAAATCACTCTCATTTTATTACATGACTCCTTGATCACATGTGTAATATTTCATTGAATATACTATTGTTTCTTTCGCTTGGGTTGGTTTGTGTTTCATTGCAGATCCAATATCACAAGAGCATCGGAGTGGAGCAAGGACAACAAAGATACAAGGAAGCGATATTCAAAGGTATGTCACTCATCTCTTGTTTGATAGTAAATTCAATGATTAAATCTTAGGGAAAGCATAATGTCCTATCTTGTTTTGTTCTAGATCTAGGTGGATCTAGGGAGATCAGTTTATCTCCACATTTATCGATTAATCCAATAACAATGTATCCTACCAAAATCTTCCTAATATTTATCCTTCTCTTTCATCTACACCTTCCCAATTTCATCCCCTTGACCTACAATGTTCATTTCCTTAACAAATTGCCTTTTTTAGTGCATGCTAAGAGACTACAACCAAATGACATGATAGCTAGCACATGCAAGAAAAAAAAAAGGGAGAAATGTATACTTAGGATGAACAATTTAATCATTAGATGATATTGTCTATACATTCTATATATATCCTTATTAAATTCATGATATCTCTCCCCTTTGTGCTAGTTCTTTCCCACACCTTCTCATTCCCCACTATAATTTGACCACCACCAATGCTCACTCTCGTATTTACTATTGGCTAGGAGCTCATCTATCTTATTACCCATTTTATTTACATGTTTAAGGTTAAGGATGCTAATAAATAACCCATTTACTTCTTCTATCATCATTTAAAGAAAGATAAATCAATTGGCCTTTAAGCTCGTATTTCCAATATTTAATAATTCAAGGAATCGTTAATAAGGTGATTTGTTGTTGTATTGGTAAATATGATTTTTAGATTTCCCAAGAGGAATTCAATTTGTAAATTTTGTTTCCCTATGTAATCTTGTGTTGTGGTAGCCATGATATGTTAATTGTGGTGATATGGTTTATGTTAACTATGGTGATATGGTTTTCCAAGGAAATTCTAACTATCCATTGAACAATGTCATTATCAACAAATTTCTTAATAAAAAAGTTGATGATGCAAATTCAGATCATTGATGTTGGTTTCTGATCAACCTTGACCCATTATAAAATTTTTATAGGAGTAGATGATCCGGATTATTTTCGGCACGAAATGAGAGCGGAGATATAATAAAGAAATGCACAGAGATATCGCATATATCCAGTAATATAACAGAAATATATCAGAGATGCAACCAT
>JZKD02S1674942.1:284294-311438 GCA_000966675.3 Picea glauca
AAAATGGCCCCGGAAGTGAAAACCTGCTAAAAATAGTAAATTGCCAAAATGGCTAGAAAACTGTTTTGAGCCATTTGGAAAAGGTGGGTGGCCCCCGATATCCACCTGGATCAGTAGATGAGATCATATTTGAAAAATGAATATATGCGAGGACACTTATTGTTACGGAGAAATCCCCCTTGCAGATGGGTGACCACTCCCTCAAATATGCCTGTGATCTGAGACAGACTATAGGATATACAACAACAAAGTATTCCACTATATCTACTATATTTGATCATATTTGTGCTATGATAATAAAGTATAATGATTCAAACATGATACCCAGTGGTTGTCCTTGCATATTCTTGGCTGATGCAGCTCCAAATATCTAGCTCTAGCTCTTGCACACAATACAACAATGAATATGAATCTCAAGCCTCTTCAAGCAATAGGAATGTCAAAGCTAGTGTATATCTAACCTAATCTAATCAAGGAAAGAATAGATCTACCATTTATAGCCGAGTACACTAGAAATGGAAGGGGAAAACCATGCATATCTATGTTGATAAGTGGAGAAAATGATACGTCAATGAAGTATTTGAAGTAGCAATAGCCTCACAAGAATAAAAAAAACAAGGATCTCAAAAACTCTTAGTTGGATCCTATTCCCAATGGTGATAAAGGGACCAAGTCAAAAGGAAAGAATATTGAGAGATATTGTATTTTTTGTGATTTGTATAGTACTTGTTGATGATATTAATAGGGTATAGATATTTTACAACTTTGGGTTTGTTGGCTAGCTTGTGTACATCCTTTTTAACGCTGGGGGATTAATGATCCAAGTTTCGTCTGAAGTTGACCAACAAAACCCCAAGGCATTGGCATATCAATCCTCAATTGAAGAATAAAGAACATCTCAACCGAGACGCAATGAGAAGCACAAAGACCATATGGTCTTGTGTCAGTGATGAATGATTAAATTACATAATGAATTCACTCGGGATGACATCTATACCTTCCATTACAATACACTCAAAGATTAACAATATGTAACATTAACACACACATTCATCAGACACATAATCAACATAGTACATGATAGTAATAACTGAAACTTTTATTATATTCATTCAACCAGTCACATACATGGACCAAGAGACTCATCATTTATCATAAAAAATGCCTTACACTCTCATACATTCTCACAATAATTCATTACAAGGTGCGATGTGCTTTCTCTCAGAATCTACATGTACTACAAAACCAAGTTCACAAATATACTCTTATAAAGCATAGCCAGACTCATTTCTCAATCGAGAGAGCTCAGAGTGAACCCATTGAATAAAAAACAATTAACCATCACATAGTAGAACCGTGTGCATAGTATAACTTGGTGGCATGCATGCCTTTTGTTGTCCATTGTGTAGTTGATGGTGTGCATGCAAAATTGTAGTGCACTCACAACTATGTTTGTGCATGCATGCAATATTTATCCCAAAACGTTGGGTGACAATAGACCCCCCCCCCCACTATTATTTGGCTCATTATCGAGCCAATGGCCACATGGAGTGAATATCGCAACAGAAGGAACCATATGCAGGAGTTCCTAAAGGAACTCCTTAAGCTCCTTTCACCAGTCATCGTAATTAACAATTTATTCATTCCAAATCAGGAAAATATTCCCCATTATAATTGCATTAATGACTCGATCTTTCCAAACTTAGACTAAATCTATGTGGCGTAACTTCCTGTCACATCCACCATTATTACCACCAAAAATTTTCACCATTGAATATTTCAATATGATGTGGAAGAATCAATACATGCATGAGTATTATTCTTCTAGGGAGCATCATGCATGCCTCTTACATGCCCCTACATTAGCTCACCAAGTCTTAATCTATCACGGTGACCCTTGGCAGGTCGCGATGCTTTTCACGTGGATCAAGTTTCTTGGTTTTTTCCGTGGAGGATCTTCACTAGTTTTAGTTGGGTCTGGGGGCATCTGCTGACTTACCATTATTTCCTTTATCCTATGAAGCTCGTCTATTTTCTCAAAATGGGTTAGAGGTACTAAGTGGGTGGAAGTGATTTCTAGAAAAGCATGCTGCATTTTTTAGGTCTATCTTTCACACACCCCATTATTTCTTGGCCACCCAACGTATCTTGCAAGAACACATGTATCGACATATGTCTACCCCTGGCCTGAACCTTTTCTGTAAGGAATCTTCCATAGTTGCCCATTCCGAGATTTTCTCTTGATGTGCTTCCCACCATTATGTGGGTATACCTGTTAACATTGTATCAAGAGCGCATACCAAGTGGATTTGAGGAATATGCTACATCTAGAAAATGAGATTATCCACTGGATCTAGCCCATCAAATTGAGAAGGCCCAAATTCACCTTTGCGCATTGTAGTGGTAATCCATGCACACCGCCTAGTAGATATGTTATATAGTTTATGTTGCCACCTCTCCAATATGGCATCTTCTGAATTAGTATCAAATGAATTCACACTTATCCAAATCAAATCCCCATTCATTGTGTGATTGATATAATATTCCCCACACCCCGTGATCTGGTAAGTAGTTTCAATAATATATCTCTATGAATCCTCATTCACTGGATCATTGTATATGTCACCTAGATTTGGATACGATGGCATGATCACATGCAGGGTGTCTGTTTCAAACAACATCTATCTCTTTTTCAAATTCAACACGACATTGTTTTCAAAGGCCTAACCAATGCTAAGCAAGGCAGGGTAGGGATCCAAGTCATCCATAATCTTGATCACTTCAAAATATTCCTTTGTCTTTACCCCTTCTATGTTCACCTTGACCTACTCTAGTCATCCTATAGGATAAATTAGGTATTGATTCGCCAACTGAAGTTGAATGGGAGACCATAGCAAGTTTGGTTTACCCATTGAATCCCAAGATTTCTTAGGAAATATGTTCACATCAGATCCCAGATCCAACATGAAACCATCCATCTCATAGATTTCTAGTTCAACCATCATATTGAACACTCTTCTTGTGCGCTTTTGGTTACTGACCGTGCATACATCCCTTTTTGGTAGGGGGGATGATATAGCTATTTTTGTCCCTTATTTCCCCCATGAAGGTTTCTAACATATGCATCAACTTTCTCACAACACCAAGATCATTCAAAAAATTCAAACAACAACACCAGAAGTTACTTACATGGTCTTCAATTTTTTCTTCATGACCTATGTCGTGCAGTGCTTCTTCTCACGTCGTGCACTTCAACTATTCATGCATGTGCTCTTGTATGGCCCTATATTCATCTCGTCATAATTATTCTTTCCTATGACCTTTATATCATGCATTGTATCTCCTCACGCACACGAGCTTCCTCCAACGACCTCTTTTTGGCACACTTGCAACTCTTCCTGAGACCAATAATCTTCCAACAAATTTTGTGTCGCACGTTGCAATTCCTCATGGACCTTGGCCTCTTCAAGCTACCTTTTTGTCACACATTGCAACTCTTTTTTTTCTCTTTCTTCCTCTAGGGCCCTCTAAGTGTTGCAAAAAATGTACTTTTGTTGTGCATCATCAAACTTAGGAAGAGGTTGGACTACCTTTGTTATCTCACCCTCCATTCTTTAACTCTATATTTTTCCATGCTCGAAGTCCCTTCCCATATTTTCTCCACCTCGAGTTATCACCGCACATCCACTTCTGCATCTTTATTTTGATTTCTGCACGCCTCTACAGTCACCATGTTGCAGTGTGTCTTCTTCTCTTCCCATTTCTTCAGTAAGTTAAGATAATCCTCCGTGACATGATCAGGACTATAACAATACCCACAAAGAGCATGTGGTTTAGTACAAAATATTGATACATGTCCTATCTCACCACAATTAAAATAAGTGGGGGGTATTCCTCCACCTCCTCCATATCCTCATCATATACCATGTCCATATCCATTTCTAGGACCTCCTTGATATCCACATCCCTCAATACCTCCATGGTCACCACCATTTTTCTCTTCTTGAACCTGGAAGACATCATGGGTATGGTCCTGCATCAACTGAAGTGATCGACGATTATTTACATCGTGCCTCATGGATTTGCAGAATTCACATAAAGGAGTATAGTGAGTCTTCTGATATTTTTCCAGTGTTATCCAGTGGGGTGGTATATGTCCCCACTATCTATAAATATCACACCCTTCTGTATGAGGCCCAGTTGGAAATGGATTTAGCATACCCATTGTCATATAGTTTCCCAATGTAGGACACTCATCCCTGCGGTGACCCTTCGATTGGAACGTTGTACACCATACATTCTCACTCACCACCTTTTCATTTGTAATATATTGCAACTGCATCGTCAGGTTGGCAAGCTAGGACTACAGTTTTATAGCAAGATTTGCCTCACCATATGCAATCTGGCACAGAAGGCCTTTTTCCATTTTCCTATGTAGACTTATCATCCCTGTTTGTGAAATCTAGAGCTAAAAATACATATTTTTCCACATGGATGCATATTTCCAACTATAGAACATGGGTATACGCACGCTGCTCCACTACAGCCCGTGTACATCAGGATTTGTGCCAAAAAATGAAAATTAATGTCGGGTTTCCATGTCACGATAAGAGATCTATGATCCTTGGCCTTCCATATACTAGAAACATTCCAGCTCGGCCCTTCAGTTCCATTTTTAAGGCTATAAATGGGCCAATTCTAAGCTATGGAAAGAGGAGAAAGAATTCAACTTTGTGAGAAAAGTTACTCTAGAGAAATTATTTACTTCATATTGAGTCTGCATCCCTTTGTCCTTTAAGTCTGAACACAATGTTCATCCCCAAGATATTCCTTTATTGATTGAGAACCTCATTGTTTCTTTCTTATGAGATTTCCTTTGGTGGAGGATTGAATTGGTGGAGGCCCAGCTGGAAGGAACTTAGTTTCTCGGTTATGAACCGTGTTGACATGGAAGTCTGTAACATTTTCACTTCTGATGATCATATATTAATAGAAATACTCTTTTCCCATCCAATTGATTTCTTGCAAATATATTTAATTATTATTCCATGGGCGTATTTATCATGTTTATTAATGGATTATGCTATTGAATGTGATAAAATCATTTATTATCACCATATGCTTTCTTTTCTTGGTTGTTGAGGACCAGTTGCAGGTATATTTCTTTGGGTCAAGTGCTCAATGGTGAAATTCATCAAACGTCTGGATGAGGTAGGCCTTTTATCTTGTCTTGCTAGCATATTTGTTTTCATAATATACTTGAGAAGAGAGTTGATTTTTGCAGTCATTTCCGTTTGTTTTGGTTTACCCTAGCCATAGAGAGAGTTTCCTCATACCAGAATTGGTGACCATATTGGGGATTGAATCTTCTTTCTTAGGGTTTGGAATACTTTTCTCCTTAGATTTCTCTCATTTCTATCATGTTTATTGTCGTATCATTTCTTGACATCCTCTGTTCACTTTAGGTATGAAGTTTTCATCCTTCTCCCTTTCCTAGCCTTGTTTTTTGAAACATATACATGCTTTTTTCCTTGACAATCGTGTACATATGCAAGTTGTCCCTCTATAAGCTACGTATAAATGCTTTGTTTTCCTAAACAGTCATGTACATCAACTTTCCTTGATTGTTTGTTGGGTTTGGTGGTTGTTGGGTGGTATTTGATGATTGTTGAGTCTTCTTAGGTCTCTGTAGTGCCTGTTAAGTGCTTGTGGGATGTCAGGAAACCTGTCTTTGGTTAAATTTGTTTGCTGAGTCTTTCTCATCACCTTTTCATTTTGATTTTCCTTGTACTTTGGGATAGATTTTTGTTGGAATAGGGGCAGAACCAAGGTTCAACACTACAACAATGCACCAACAAAACCCTAACTATCGGCCCTTTCAGCAACACCTGCAAAGCATATGAAGTCTCACCCGAGTTAGAGGTAGGGGTGGTTACATGACTCAGATGTCTGCAACCTTAGCTGGGACATAGATCTATGATTCTAACACTTAACAGAGCACTCAGTAGTTAACATTCATCAATATCTAGTCTTAGTTACAACGCAGTTAAACCCTAATTACAGAGTATCATTGTATTCATTTAGATCTAAGGTATTTAAGCACTAATAATATGTATATAAGTCATATCTAACATCCATCCATATTATTAAGAACTAAGAATCAATGGATCATTCATCTATATTAAAGCACTAAGAAAGTAAACACATCAATACATCGCACAAAGCATAGCAACACAACATGTACGTGGTTCACACCCACCCTGGGGCTACGTCCACCAACTCTTCTCTTCTTTATTATCTTTGGTCAAGCTTCTTACAGGAACCTATTATCCAATTTCTACTCTGTAGAAGACATGAGATCTACGTGAAATTCGCCAGATCCTCCTTCTTCTAGATAGGGTACAACACCAAGCCTTCACACAGTCTCTTACAGTTACTTGCACTAGCCTTGGAAGACTCACACAGTATGCACAAAGCACTTACAACTCTTGATCACATAGATCAAACTCTAGCACTTAGCACACCGACCTACTAGGTCTCTCCTTCTTACATCACCTAGCTACTTATTTATACATTACAAACTATGCCTAAACATGGGTAAAACCATGGATCGACATCCCATGCACATTACATAATCCTGAATCCTAAAAAAGGACCTAAAAGGGGCTGAGATCCCATGATCTCCGCTTCATCTTGTGCTCCACCTTCGATAGCCTGTCAAAGTCCCAAAATTAGGTCAAACATGACCAAGAATCCTCAAAACTTGGTCAAGGGCCAACATGCCCCCAACACTCACCTGTGACTCATCGCAAGTCACTCTGATCTGACTAGTTTTGCTTCAAAATCCTCAATCTTGGCTCGAGCTTCTTCGACTTTTTTTTGTGCCACGACCTCCTGTTCAACGAACTCTTGTATGACTGCTTCATTGACAGGTCCCTCTAGGCATTGTTCAGCTGGAGTGAGAACTTGCTCCAGTTCCTCTCCTCAGCCTTCGATATCTATGAACAGTTGGTAAGCCTCATCTTGTACAAGTTGGAGCCTCTGATTTACTTCCATAACTTTTCTCTGAATAGTGTGGACCTGCTACTGGGCAGTGCGTTTCTCTTGGGATCACTTCATTCTTTCCATACCTGACAAGGGCTTCAACTGCACCTGTATTGTCTCTTCTTGCTGCTTTTCTTCCTGTAGCTATGACTCCAATGCCTTGAATTTTGGATTCTCAGTGAGTCACTCATACTTATGGGCACTACAATCACTCAGTTGCTTCCATTCCATGGCAAGGAATTTGATTGTGCTTCAAGCAACTACTTCTCTTTGATCCCTTACATCCTGCGGGGTGTCGGGTACGATGCAGATCTCTAAGTATACTATTCATTGTTGTAGCTGTTGGATAGCTTCTGCGACCTACTCTACTTGATGCATGGCTCAGTCTTCTTCCTGTGGTTCTAATCTTGTCATAGAGTGGAGTACTCTGTTGACTGCTTCTTTCACTTCAAGTTGTTCTGCGAGAAACTGTTCTTTTTCTTGTTGCATCTGTGCTTTCTCTTCTTCAAACTTTTCCTGGAAAGAAACCTTCTCTTGTTCTGCAAGTCGGTGTTTTTCTATGAATACTCCTTGCACTTTATTCAAGGCTTGGGTGGCTTGTTCTGTTTCTTCTTGTGCGCAACAAAGGCGAGCTTCAACCGCATCAACTAGTCAGCGGAGTTGGGCTGGCTCATCTCCCAACTCTAGTTCTCCTGATGGCAGGGGTGCAATGGACACTGCACGGTTGGGCTGAAGGGCCTGTTGTACCCCTCAAAGGTTGACCTTAATTCTTTCATACATTTCCTCTTGCTTAGCTTCTTTTTTCTCCATGATTTCCAACGAAGTGTCGTTTAGGGTTGCTATGATGAAGTCAAAATCATCAATAGTGAGCATAGTGTTCATATTGGTCACGGTGGCTTTGGATTTCTTCCAGGAAGAAGGTTTTAGGGGAGAAGCCTTCCTCTTCTCCAGGGGATCAAATCCGTCTCTAGGCAGTGTTCACCTTGCTTCTATTAAACTCCTTTTCCATTTATCTCTTCTACTTTGTCATCACCCCCTCGGTCAGGTGATACTGAAGCGATCTTTCCTGAGGCGCTTCTTAAGTCTTGGACCTCTTTAGTCTTCTCCCTTCTGCTTGTGCCGAGTGTGTTTTGTTTATTGTGGGTGGCCTCCGGGCTATCCAGTTAAGGGTCATACATCTCTGCAGGGTCAGTGGGGATAAGGAGGTCCATGGACCAATCCTTAGTGATCTCCTCAAGGTCTTCTTCTGTGAGTTTGTAGTATGACTAAAGTTTCTCCTTATGTTCATCGACTTGCGCTATAATGTAGATGAAGTGTCGATCTGTGCAGGACTTCATCAGGGATCAAAACCTATATAGTGTGTTCGGAGTCATGCAAGGTTCAACTTCGATGGCTCTCTTTAGCTGAAGGTAATATGCGTGAAAAACAACATTCAACTGCACTGTTTGTTCATATCGATAAAGTACCAGAGTGTGGTGAACTTCGCAGCAAGTGGATCGAATGGTTCAATATCTAGAAACGTCGCACCTTCTGGAATGTCCCAGGAAAAAAAGGCGATGAGGATCAGGATCCAGCTAAAGTGAAACTCGTAGCCCTAATCCTATGCTTTGCGACAGTCTATTTCTAGTTGATTAACTAGGTACTTCACCTAGTTCATCTGTAGACCTTCTACACACTTCCCTGCAAGGTCAATGACAAAGCCTGTGACCTGCGTGGGTCAGTTATTCCTTACTAACTTTCCGACTATTAACTGGTAGGCTAGGTGCACTACGCCATTCTAGAAGGAGGCTACCTTGTAGCCTCGCGCCCCCTTTTCAACATCGTCGTATATATCCTTGATCTTTTGTGCTAGTGCGCGATCTGTGGCTTTTCCTAGATAGAATTCCTGTGGGTCGGGTCCTTGCATACTTAATCCGGTGATCCTATGGATTAGTGTCATATCAACTGTGATATGGAGGTCTAGCCATAAGTAGCCACCATGGTACATAAAAGGAGTATCTTGACACAGGCGTTGAATTCCTGGTGCCTTTCGAAGTGTGGGATTTTCATTACATTTAACAGGGTGGACTACACAAGGTTCATCGTCCACGGTTGGGGGATTATCTTTGAGTTCTTCACCTTCATCCCGGTCAGGTATTTATACAGGGCGAGCATACTATAGTTCTTGTGATCTCTGAGGTTGAAGTCACTGAACTTCAACGCTTCGATCTTGTCCTGTTGTGCTCAAACTGTGCGTATCCCCTTCGGGAGGTACGCAGTAACCATGGTGTACTCAAAATATCTTGGCACACTATCACGACTCACTGCGCCGGCCACAAGCGGGATGTAGTTGGGCAATATGGTTGGGATCATCTTCGCATTTTCTAGGTCATATCTGTGTTTGGTTCTCTTTTCCGTTGATGGTCAGGATGGTCTGGCTTCGCGAGCAGTCGACGGAGAGGCTTGCACTCCTCTCGTCGATGACTCTTGTACACCCACAAAAATCACTCTTCCAGACATGAATCTCTCAGTCATGAGTTCAATGAGTACTTCCTTCACAGACTATTCGAGTGCGCTAAGTTCTTCGGACATACACGCTCGTGGTTGAATATCTCGGGTTCGAAGAGTAACTGCTCAATGCAACAGGATGGATGGAAATAGCACGATGATCATTATGGAAAATCAACTATTATGCGGGCTTAGATAGTCACGGTTGGAAAAAGTGTTCTCGTTGTGTGGCGTGATGGGATAAATAGAGAACTTGGCAACATATCTCTTGCAATGTGTGAGAAGCCTTCATTAACTCAGTTATGTCCGTTATGGCATGGTCCCAACAGTCTAGTGGCGAAATTTCTGACCATAAATGCATTTCTACCCATTCGGGCTACCAGTCTAATGGTTATACTGTTCCCAATGACTATATTGCATCACCATGGCGAAGTGCCATGTGACACAGTTCTGATATCCCGACGAAGTTCCAATTTTGCAAATTTTCCTTTTGCGAAGTTCCCTCTGGAACCTTCTGTAACTTTTCGATCTTATCTCTCTTCTTACTTAGTTTTCTAGCCTTCTTTTTGGTGAGCTTCATCTCGGAATTCCTTTTTCCATTCTAATTCTTATCTTATTTTAGTAGAGTAAATTCACGTTGTTGAGATTCTTTCCAAGAAATCAGGGGTAATTCTTCATCTGTATCTGGAATAGGTACTTCAGTCTTATGTAGGTCTTCTAGTGTTCTTCCCACTTCGACATCCAAGTCTCTGGTTTTAAATAGCTTCGCTCGGTTCTCATGTTCTTCAATCAAGTGTGCGATCCTCCTAGTCATGAAATCTTTCAACTCTAGCTTATTTTGTTCTAATACTTCTTCTTCTTTCCTTCTGGCCTAATCTCTTTCAATCCAAGGTTTTCTGAGTAACATAGCAAATGGAGCGATGTTCTCAATAAATTTAACAACTTCAAATTCTTCCTTCGTCGAAGTTCCATGAGCACTCATAGATATCTGGGTAAGTCTTCCACATAGGGTTATCAGTTTTCCTCTGAATAATCATATTCCTCCCAATGAAGGAATCATAGCAGGCTACCCTACAAGTTCCCAAGTTCTTTCTGTCATGATATTCACTTGTGTTTCCTCATTAAAAATACAGTTAATGTCGAAGTATCCTATTCTTGTTTCAATGCACTCTATTTCTTTGAAGATATATGATAATATGATATGCCGGTGGTCATTCAGGGTTTCTTACATATGTAGCAATACCTTTTCTGATTCTTTCTGGGGTTCTAACATAATCTAAGTTGAGTGACCTTTCTTATGGTCTTCTTTTCTCATATTCATCCTTTCAACCTTAGCAATCATTATATGGAAATCCAATACTTTATGGTCCATAGCTTTGCAACAGAGGCAACTACGTCTTCTTCTAGGGCATTCCTTAGCAACATGTCCTAGTTTTCTGCAACTGCAACAAAGGGTTAATCCTCTCTTTCTCTTAAATGATCCCCAACCTCTCCTGTACTACGCGCTAGGATCATGATATCTAACTTGCAACAAATTATTTCTAGGGTCCTGCATCCATTTGTTAGTCCAAACATTCTCTCTATGCATAGGTATAACATATCTTTCATGATTCTTATCATATCTACTCATATCAAATCTTCTTTCTTCTATCAGTGCTCTAGTTTTCAAGCTAGGACAAATCTTATCAAACATACATAGATTCATACTATAGAAACACAAATTTCCACTTATCCTACTCCTACAGAGCACAAAGCTTAAAGGTCTTACCTCTTTAATCTCACTTTCACCTTTATTAGGGCACAAATCTCCCAGATCTTACCTCTTTTCTTCAGATCTGACCTCCTTTCTTCATATCTGACCCTTCCTCTTGGCACAGAGATACACAGATCAACTAGTGTTGTGTATTAGGGCGATAGTTCTATGCACAAAGATTTTCTCTTTTTCCGTTCAGATCTTTGCACAAAGCTTCTTCTTCCTCAATTCCCAACAATCACAGTTTCAATTCCTAGCAATAGAACCATTTGTTGGCACAGGGGCAGACCCAGGGTTCAACGCTACAACAATGCACCAACAAAACCCTAACTATTGGCCCTTTCGGCAAACCTGTGAAGAAGATGAAGTCTCATCCAAGGTAGAGGTAGGGGTGGTTGTAGGACTCAGATGTCTGCAACCTTAGCTGGGACACAGATATATGATTCTAACACTGAACAAATCACTCAACAATTAAAATTCATCGATATCCAGTCTTAGTTACAACGTAGTTAAACCCTAATTACAAAGTATCATAGTATTCATTCAGATCTAAGGTATTTAAGCACAAAGCATATGTACATAAGTCAGATCTAACATCCATCCATATTATTAAGGACTAAGCATCAACATATCATTCATCTATATTAAATCACTAAGAAAGTAAACACATAAACACATCAATACATCGCACAAATCATAGCAACACAACATGTACGTGGTTCACCCCCACCCTGGGGCTACATCCACCAAATCTCCTCTGCTTTATTATCTTTGGTCAAGCTTCTTACAGGCACCTATCATCCAAGGTCTACTTCACAAAAGACAGGAGATCTGCGCACACTTCGCCAGATCCTCCTTCTTATAGCTAGGGTACAACACCAAGCCTTTACACAGTCTCTTACAGTAACTCGCACTAGCCTTGCAATCCTCACATAATATGCACAAAGCACTTACAACTCTTGATCACATAGATCGAACTCTAGCACTTAGCACACCGTCCTACTAGGTCTCTCCTTCTTACATCACCTAGCTACTTATTTATACATTACAAAATAGGCCTAAACATGGGTAAACCCATGGGCTAACATCCCATGCCCATTACATAATCTTGAATCCCAAAAAGGGCCCTAAAATGGGTCAAGATCCCGTGATCTTCACTTCGTCTTGTGCTATGCCTTCGATAGCCTGTCAAAGTCCCAAAATTAGGTTAAACATGACCAAGAATCCTCAAAACTTGTTCAAGGGCCTATAGTGTTTTGTTGCTTGGTATCTTGCTTGAGTTATCTCTTTCTATACACAATAGAGTTTATATATCAAGTTTCTTTTCAGTCCATGCATTTTCATTTTTTATTACATTTAAAATACAAAAATATTAGGCATTTCTCATTGCTTGGAATTTTGGTCTTTTGAGTATTTGTCATTAACTTAGTGCATGTAATGAAAGATTGAATTTTTACTTCAGAATTGCAGAGTTGCAATTGAAAATTTCATTTGTTATTAGAAGCATACCATCCATTGAAATTTGAAGTTAGGACTTTGCATTATATTCATATTTACTTTTCTTGCAGAGTCATAACATCATGAGTTTCACTACCATACCTTTTTGAGTAATCACGAACATTAAAATTAGTGCTATAATTTGAAACTGATTAGTCACAATTTTATTTTCTAGGGTGCACACACTAGCTTAGGATTTAGTGCCTTGGAATAGTATTTTGTGAGTAAACTTCTCCAAGGAAATTAAATCAACATATGTGTTTGAGAGAGGGAGTCGAGAAATCCATTGTATAATTGGTAATATAAGGAGGCTCCGCTCACACTGGAGTTGATCACGAGGTCATGAGAGGTTGGTTGAAGGGATATCCCCCTGATACCTTCTTAGAGTCAGAGATATTTTTGGGGATCTATTCATATCTGGAGATTTTTTTAGTGCCCTTACCTTCATGAGAGGCGGTGCTTTAAAGGTTTTGGGATTTGCTGCCCTGCCCATACGGTGGAATTGACTTACGACTGCTCTCCTGTGCATCAGTTATACATTATTTTATTAGTTACTTGACTTAGGTGCCACATAGGTTACTTGCACGGGTTATTCTGCAGGTACCCTTGGTCAGATAAGGGTCAGAAAACACACAACCTTTATGGAGGATTACCTCTTCAGGGGGATCTGACCGACTATTTGTTAAGCCCATGAGGGCCCTTATAATTGATTTTGTTACCTCTGATCTTTAACAGGGATTCTCAGGCCCCTCTTGGGCAAGACATACCTTCTTTAGGGAGGGAGGCCACTTTCAGCCACTTTACCCCGTTTGTGTGCATTTTGGCCATTTGAATTTTGGTGTGCTCTTTGATTACTATTTGGACTTATGATTTATTTTTTGTCTTTAGAGTCTTAATTCATCGTGGAGTCAAACCCACATCCACGCCGGTCTCGTCGCATGTTACATTTACCACCGGATTTCGAGTCTTTTCCTTCTAAAAGGCGTAGAGTTATTAGGAGTGGTACACACACCTCCATCATTCAAACTTGTGATTATACAAGGATGAGTACTGAACCTAGTCTTCAGAACACTGGGATCCCTTTGACTCTGACACCCACTATAGTTAATGGCACCCCTTCGACTCCTGCAATTACAATGGTTGTAGTGACGAAGGTACCTATGATTACTATGGCACAACCTCTAGTGAATGCTCAATCTCTTACCTCGAACCCTTTTGGGTCTCTTGGTCACTCACCGAGCTATAATGTTCAGTCCATCCCTATGGCCTCTATTCCTTTTTCCTATGCTATGCCAAAATTTACTTCGCATCTTTCGAACGTCATCCCAGTTGCTGGCCTTAATGCTAGCATTGGGCTTGGGGTCACTACACCTCCTTATACTCCATTTTCATTTGGTGGTTCTCAAATCCCTCAAAATGACTCCTAATATGGGAGGCATTCATGCTTTTAACCCTGGGTCTAATCCTCCTTCTTCTGGGTGGAACAACCAACTTGGCGGACAAGCTTCTACTCAAGTTATGTTCTATACCCCTAACTCCTTGGTGTCGATTCCGACCAACACATTTGGCATGACGAATCCACTTCTATCCTCTAGATTCCCACCATGAGGGGGTCAGTTTCATGCTTTGGGAAACCCCCAACCTGGATCCAATCCGGTTGGGGGAAATTTTTATAACCTCCAACAAAAAATTCCTACTGGAATGATGCCCAACCAAAATTTTATGAATTATCCCAAAGGAGGGCCTTACAATCCCAGGCAGGGCCGTGGTGCTTACCAGAACCCTGGGTCTAATCCTCCTACTTCTGGGTGGAACAACCAACCTCCTCGGTTCTGATTCCAACCAACACATTTGGTATGAAGAATCCACCTCTATCTTTCAGATTCCCACCCAGAGGAGGTCAGTTTCATGCTTTGGGCAACCCCCAACCTAGATCCAATACGACTGGGGGAATTTTTTATAATCTCCAACAGAAAATTCCTACTATAATATGCCCAACCAACCTTTTATGAATCATTCCAGAGGAGGGCCTTACAATCCCGGGCAGGGCCATGGTGCTTACTCGAACCCTAGATGGGCTGTAGTTCCTCAAACACAATATTTTCCAAGAGCTTGGGGCCAGATGCCGCAACCACATCTCCCTTTTCTAGCCACACTTAATCTGCTAGAATTGTCTAAGTTGATGAATGACCCCGTGATTCATGGTCCTACATGTCCCCCTATCCCCACCAAGCTTCCTTCGGACATTCCGAACTTCAAAGGTAAGAATGGTGAGGATTGTGGTGATCACATTACTACCTTTCACCTATGGTGCTCCTCGAATTCCCTTAATGATCATTATATTCGGTTAATATTGTTTCAATGCACCCTCATTGGGGTTTCTGTGAAATGGTATATCGAGCTATCTAGTGGGGCATATGGGACCTTTATTAAGATGGTATTGGTATTTCTTAACTACTTCCAATTTTCATTTTGTTACGATGCTGACCTAGAACTTCTGTCGACTTTATGCTAGGACACCGCCACTCATATCTCAAATCATATCCAGGAGTGGCATAGACGGAAGAGGTTGATTAAGACCCCCATACCCCCATATTTTCTTTTAGAATGGTTCCTTAAGTCTTTTCACCCTCCTATCTCAAAGGATGTTGCTACTACCAGGGTTATCACTGAGGAAGCGATCTTTAAATCCATAGAGATATTTTCCTTGTAACATACACCTATGCCAAACCTACCGATGTTTCTCTTCCTCCTAGTGTAGCTTCCAGGCGCATCACAATATCCACCTCCTTTGCTTGAGTGGTCACCTTCTGTTGGGTAAGTGAGACTCAAATATGGGGAAGCAACCCTGTAATAATTCATTCTCTATGTTGCAAGTCCTCGATATGGAACCTCATCTTTTCCAACAAGATATTGAATTGTTGGTCATAATCCCACACAATTTCTCTCGGTTGCTACTTGATATCCTTAATATGTGTAATGCATTGAGATTCTATATTAGGTTTTTGGAACTCCTTAAGAATATCTCTTTTGATTTCAGTCAGGGACCTTGTCTATCTCGCTGGCGTAGTGGCCTTATATTTCATGTACCATGTCAGGGCTTTGTCCCTGAAAGTGGTCTCCAATTGTACAATCTTCGATGATTTATCCATGATCCTCTTCATAGACCATATATCCTCACATGTAAACCAATGCTGCTTTGCATCATCCTTACTTGTCCCATGGAACATGGGTAGCCTTAGAGTGATATCCTGGTTCTCCATCCTCAATATTAGACTATGTCCTCTTGACTAACTGCTCGGTGTTGGGGATCTTGGTATTGATACTCTTCCTTGCAAAGTATTGTTGAATTCATCCTCTTCTTCACTCATTTATTCTCTCCTTTCTTCTCCTACTCTTTCTTCTATTCCAATGGTCACATTTCCTGTTGTTATTTCTTCTCGGTTACAAATGTGCAAGGTGGATGGTTCAAACAGGGGGTACCTCCATCTTCTTCTGTCATTTCTTTTGAGGGAACCCATAGATTTTCCTACCTACAGTTGCACAAGACCATCCACCATCATTAAATCCTCTACCCATCCTCTTGGGGAACCTTCATCATCTTCTCCTACCTTTTTTCCTCTACTCTATGCATTATCTTCCTCTGAAGTTGCAACGTCTCGAAATATCCGAGGGGATAGACTTCATCTTCTCGACCCCCCTACTACCACTACTTCTGGTATATTCACTGGATACCCTAGTCCTAATGTCACACCTCTTTGTCATCGTATCTTCATCTATGCTCCTCTCCAACTCAACAGTCTCTCCCGCACTTCCTCCTGGTGTGTTCTCCTTCCTCTTCATTTCAGGACTGACCTCTCGTATCGCACCCCTTGCTATCTTATTTCCACTCCTCTATTATTATTTCCTCCTGATCTCATATATTCTTACATATCTTTCATCTCTCTCTCTTCTCTACTCTATTGGGTCCATTTTCTCCCTCACCTCATCTTAACATCTTCCAGATCCTCCTCAACGGATCCATCTCCTCTTTCTCTTTTCCCCCATTTTTTTATCCCCCCCAGCACTAGGGAGTCTAATCATCCATCCTATCGATATCCATGCACATAATCCCTTTCTCCACGAACAACATATTGATCCATAACAAGATTTCTTCTAGCAACTATTTTTGAGGACCTTAAGAAAAATTTCTTTCAGCCTCTATGAAAGAATCATTGTATTATACAACAAACTCAATAATGTAACCTTCCTTCACTCGAGAAAACCAGAAATTAATTGCTCGAGCCCACTTATTGTCCAATGCCTTCATCCTATCAACTAGGATCTGGTCCTAGATTAATGGTTCTTGAGGCCTCAAATCACTATTAGTAGCAGTATACCACTTTAACTATTCATACAATAAACATGGAAATTCAACAAAGAAAATTTCATGCATATAAGTGTAGATATACCTATTCTTCCATTGTTCTGCGTTAGCAATCAAACCTTGTGATTCGTGCCAAGAAAAATCATTTTCTCTTGTATTCAACCAATCTGGTATTTCCTCTCGAGATGGATACCACCTCATTCTCTTCCTTCATCATTCAATACAAAACCTTCAGGTCCTGACAACAGAACCATTTGTTAGCTCGCTTGTGCACATCCTTCTTAATGTTGGGGGGTTAATGACCTAGGATTCGTCCAGAGTTGACCAAAAAAAACCCAAGGCATCGGAATATCAATCCTAAGTCGAAGATTGAAGAAGGTCTCACCCAAGACTCCATGAGAATCACATAGACCATATGGTCTTATGTCGGTGATTAAGGGTTAAATTACACAAGGAATCCACATGGGCTGACACATATACCTTCCATTGCAATACACTCAAAGATTAACAATATGTAACATTAACACACACATTCATTGGACACATAATCAACATATTACATGATAGGAATAGTTTCATCTTTTATTATATTCATTCAACCAGTCACATACATGGACCAAGAGACTCATCATTTATCAGAAACAACACCCTATGCTCTCATACATTCTCACAGTAATTCATTACAAGGCACCATTTTATTTCTCTCAGACTCTGCATGTAATACAAAACCAATCTCTCAAACATACTCTTACAAAACATAGTTATAATCATCTCTCAACCGAGATAGATCAGAGTGAACCCACTGAATGAACAACAATCAATCATCACAATAGAAACAATATTCACAACAATAACAACAACCTCCCTCCGTCGTCGTTGCTCCCATTTTGTTTCCTTCTCTACTCTGGCACTCTGGCACTTTCAGTTCTACTCCACTCTCTCTGCTAATTTCCAATCCCTCATGCTTCTGCCACCCACATGCAATCCACATAGCCTCTTTGGATTCATGGTAGTATTAAATAACTTTCTAGTTCATTCCTTAACTTCTCCACGATCTCTCGTGCTACCTGACTTAATCATTCGAGAATATTTCTCAAATATTCTCTTCTTGATTATGACATGCATGTGGTATCTTCTTGATTTTTGGCATGCATAGTAGAACTCAAACTGTTGTATGCAGCTTTTGTCGTCCATTGAGTAGATGTTGGTGTGTGTGCACAAAAATATGTTTGCGCACACACACAATATTTATCCCAAAACCGTGTATGAAAAAAGGGACATCATCTCTTCCTTTAGTTTTTGTTTCTCATACTTATTACATGAGTATACTTCGGCATGGTCATTGAAACTATTTTTCATTGCAACAACTATGTAAATAGAATATGGTGACCAACCTTCCTCTCATTTCTTGCAGAGATGGTCATTCTTTCTCTAGTTGTGTTCTCAACAAACATCATTGTGAATTTTTTGATAAATGTGTCTCTTGGCATGCATCAGACCCCTTACAGGATTTGTAAGAATAAATTTACATGGAACAACCTCCTAGATATATTTAGAATGACTCCGCTGTTTTTTATTTTCTTAAGAAATATATCTATGGACTTAAGAAAACTCCTAATCTTGGTATACCAAAATGGATAGCTTTCTTCTCGACACTAGCTTTTTTAGATATCATTACGACCCCAAAGTATATACCAAGAAAGTGGATGACCATGTCATAATATTTTATATCTATGTTGATGACTATATGCTCACTAGTAGTGATCCCAAACTTCTAACTCATGTAAGTTCCAATCTTAGGAAAATATTTGACATGATATACTTAAGACATTTTCATTCTTTTCTTGGCCTCTAGATCTTGCAAACCAAGTAAGAAGTTTTCATTTCCTATCCTAAGTATGCATGTGACCTTGTCCATTACTTTCACATGAAATATTGTAAGAAAAACCCATCTCCCTTCCAATGTAGATTCAAAATTGATACCACCTTTACCACACCCAAAGTAGATGCCACTGTGTGTCATCAATTAGTTGGTAGCCTCTTGTATTTGATTCACACTCGTCATGATATTTTCTTTGTTGTTGGTCTTGTTTACCCATACATATAAACAACTGATGAGAGATATTATAAAGTAATAGAGAACAATAGAGAACAAATTGGTATATATAGGGTATACTTTAGTTGGGTATACATTGTAGTTTAGGGGGGAATCCTTTGTTGTTAGAATACTGAGAGGGGGGGTGAATCAGTATGAGTACTTTTTACCACTTTCATCCACAATTTATATAAACTTCAAATTTATCAACAATATTCACTATTTTATCACTTATGAATTCAATATATCATTGCATCATAAACAATATCATTCATCAGAGCATAATAAACATCCACAGATAAAAAATGCACCCGAATTTACATGCAAACCCAAATGGGAGAAAACCAAAAAATGATTTCTTATATGTCAAATATTACATTAATAGGAAGCACCAACTTCTAAATTCTCTAGCACCAACCCCATGATTTACAGGCACCAACCTAAAGAAAGCTACAATTATTAGATCTCTTTGGCACCAACCCAAAGGAGGATATAACCCCCTTTCCTCATCCCGTCATGTTGCCCTAAAATATAAGTGTAGACTCACACTCACTACCACTGATCAACCTGTGACTTCCAGTGTCACTGATACATCAACCAATATGTCATTGCAATTCCAATCAACATGTCACTACCATTGTCACATCAACTTGTGACTACCACTATCACATCAACCTATCAGTGTAACTGTCACATCAACTTGTGACTACCACTGTCACTATCACATCAACATGTGACTACCATTGTTACATAAACCTTTCACTGATGATCAACCAATCATCCAACCTATCATTATCATTGTCATCGTCACTAATATATAACCTGATCCACTCACATGGATACCAAAACCATCACTATACCATGTACACCAATAATATACCATACCATGCATCAACCATATACCATATCACTCATGATATGTCTCAATCATGGCATACACCATGTACCATAAGATATCATCAATTATGTGCCTCAACTAAGTACCATAATATGTGCCTCAAGCATGGGATAACATCACCATGACATATACCAAACCAGATGCAAAGATAGCCAAGATATACTTCTAACAATGTTGTTGGAAAACTGAAAGGGGGGGTGAATCAGTATGAGCACAATCAGTACTTTCAATCACAATATAAAACCTCCAATAATGTTCAATAGTTTATCATGAGAATTCAAGATATCATCATTACCATAATCAATTCACAAATATCACATAAACATAGTACACCAAAATTTTACATGGAAACCCAATGCGGGAGAAAACCAAAGAATGATTTTCTTATTTATCAAAGAGTACATTCATTGAAAGCGCCAATTTCCTATTTCTCCAACTACAACTAGAAGGAGGATCCAACCCCCTATTTATAGGCTGCAACCTAAAGGAAGCTCCAACTCCCCAATTTACCGTCTCCAACCAGAAGGAGGCTACAACCCCCTTTCTTTCCTCGTCCAACCACCCTGAAATATGAATGTAGACCAATCTTTCACTACCTCTGTCGCTGTAACTAATAACCTGTTTCTACTATTTTTTTTGATACTTATGTTGCTTCTACTGATTTTGACATCTCATAAAGACTACAGCCACACATACCTCATACCAAGATCCACTAGAGAGTTCTACAAATCAAATGCTTATGAATCACTAAGATATATATGTTCTCAATTTCTTCAGAATACACACCCTAACATACACCGGAAGACATACCTTCAACCTGTAGCTGACTTGAGTTTTAGATCCTTTATCTTTAACAACTTTTCTTCATAGGTCCTCGACCCATACACTTCTTTCTCATCAATGTTTGCGCTTTTCCCCACTGCAACCCAAAGATGTCCGCTCTTTTCCTCCTGAAACCCACAGATTTACACAAAGAACCTGGATCTCTAACATTTTCTCCATACACTCGGTTCCGACAAACTTCTTCCCTCACTGGACTTCATTGAATTCCTCTCACTACCTCAAATATACTAATTAGTATTCACATAAGTGATCTTCAATTGACTCTTCTCTGTGTTTTAATGAGGATCTCATGATGACATGCAACTGGCATGCACATGCAACTGACATGCAACTTATTAACTTTTTCTTATAGTTACTTTAACATGCAGCGTGTTAAATTTTGTTTACAACTCCTTTACCTTGACATGCATCTTATTAACTTCCTGTTCAAGTGTTGATGTCAATGACAACCAATCTTTCAACAAATAATCTTTCAACAATTAATATTTTAACAATCTCCCCCTTTGGCATTGATGGAAACACTTAGACACAACACTTCTCATACTCATGTTGGATCCCCTTGTATTCATGCCTCTTCTTTGTGTTTCCATGCCTCTGTTTGTCTCTCCCTCTTTGACATAAATGGAAAAGGGTGACTTCTCCTTGGGGTATATCCCCCTATTTTTAAGCCTATGATCTCTACTAATGTTTCTCTTCATGGTGTTTCCTCGTGTAAATATCTGATATAAAAAGCATTCAAAAAGAATTCAAGTCTTTCATGATTATTGTTTCTCTCCCCCTATCTTACTATGCCAAATTCCATGTAGATCATTGTGGGGATGAAACTACTCCAAGTTTCTGTAGAAGACACTCAAAAGTCTCCCTCATAAGAGGTTTGGTGAAGATATATGCAATTTTTTCTTTTGTCCCAATGCACTCTACCTTGATGTTCTTCTCTGTAACGTGTTCCCATATAAAGTGAAACTTGATCAGAATGTGTTTCATCTTGGAATGCATCACTAGATTCTTAGAGATACTTATAGCACCGGTGTTATCATAGAATGTCGGAATAGGCTCGTCATATTCAACCTGTATGTCCTGCAAAGTTTTCTTCATCCAGAGAACCCATGTACAACATGTTGTTGCAATATACTATGCTTTTGTTGTGGACAACGATATTGAAGACTATTTCTTGATCAACCAAGATACTAGAAAATCACCCAAGTAGAAGGTTGCTCCACTTGTACTTCTTTTATCATCAACACTTCCTTGCCAATCTACATCTTTGTATGCAACTAGAGATAGATAATTCCCTTTTGGATACCATGATCCATAATGTTATGTTGCTTTGAGATATTTGAATATTCTCTTTACTGCCATAACATGTGTTTCCTTCTATGCTACTTGAAATCTTGCAACCTATCTAACTACTTGCATCACATCCGGTCTCAATTTTGTCACATAGAGTAAATTACCAATAATTGATCTGTAGAGTCTCTGATATGCATCCTTGGATTTGTCATCTTTGTTCAATTCACAACTAGTCTGCACGGGAGTAATTACAAGCTTGCAATCTACCATTCCAAACTTCTTTAGAATTTATTTTATATACTTGGTCTCGGAGATGAAAATACATTTATCTTGCTGAGATATGTCAATTCCCAAAAAGAAATACAAATCACCAAGTAATGACATTTCAAATTCATTATGCATGTCTTTAGAAATTTTTTAACTCATCCTATCATCATTACTTCCAAAAATAATGTCATCAACATAAACTTCAATTATCAATATACTACCCTGATTTACCTTTATGTAGATATTGCTATCTGCATTGCCTTTCCTGAACCCTTGTTGTTGTATATACCTTTCCAATCTTAAATACCATGCTATGGGTGCTTGTTTGAGTCCATATAGTGACTTCTTCAATCTACAAACATAATCTTCCTTTTCTGATAGTAGACACCCTTCTGGTTGTTCGATGTAGACTTCTTATTATAGTTCTTCGCTTAAGAAGGTTGATTTTTTATCCATCTGATATACTTTGATTTTCTTAGAACACGCATAATCCAAGATCAGTGTGACTGCTTCCATTCTGGAAACTGGGGCTAAAGTTTCTTCAAAATATATTACTTCAACCTGAGCATATCCCTTTCATACTAACCTTGATTTATTCCTGGCTACCTGTCATCCTCATTCAACTTGTTTATGAATAACCATTTTTTGACAATCACGCTCTTATTATTAGGCATTGGAACAAGTTCCCATGTTTCATTATTATTGATCTTATCGAGTTCTTCTTCCATAATGGTGATCCAGTGTTCATTTATGTTGGCTTCTTCAAAATTGTTGGGTTCAACTGTGGACACCAGTGCTAGATGTCTTTGCTCTGGTAAACATAATTTTCTTTGGGTTTCAACTCCTCCATATTTATTCCCAATGATCTATTCTGGTGGATGATTTTTCTTCACTCGCAGGCTAGGAGTTTTGGGAGATATCTGAAGATTTTGTTGGTCATCTTCCACTTGATTTGCTTATGGATTCTCTTCTTCTTTCAAATCCTCTTCTCCTTCCTGCAATGTTGAGTCTTTTATTTCTTCTTTGGGATTTCATACACTTGTCTTGTCAATTTGTACACTAATTATTTCCACTATTATGTTGAGTCTCAGATTGAAAAATTTGTATGCTTTTCTCTTGCCTAAGTACCCAAAAAATATGCCTTTGTCAACTTGAGAGTCAAATTTCTCAATCCTATCATCATCTCTTTTGATATATAACTTTCTTCCAAATAGTCTAAAATGCTTCACATTTGTCAGTCTTCCTTTCCATATCTCGTAGGGAGTCTTATCACTATTACTTCTGAGCATTCCTCTGTTCAGGATATGAACTATTGTATGTACTTCCTATGCCCAAAATATGTCACCCAACTTGGAGAATTTCAACATGGTTCTGGCCATTTCATGTACTGTCTTGTTCTTTCTTTCAATGACTCTGTTTTGTTGAGGTTTCCTGGCTGCTGAGAATTGCCTTTTTATTCCATGTTCGCCAAAACAATCCATGAATTCTTTCGATGTAAAATATCCATCATTTTTTTTATCTCAAGCATTTGATTTTCAAGTCTATCTCTATTTCATCCATCTCTTTGTATATCTTCAAGTGTTCGAATTCCTCTGATTTCTTCTGGAGAAAGAAAACTGCAATCATTCTTGTGTAATCATCAATCAGTAGAATGAATTATTGTTTACCATTTAATCCATTTGTTCTTGTTGGTCCACACAGATTAGTATGTACAATCTCCAATGGTTTTTTTGTTGAGTACTCCTTTGATTTGAATTTGGTCCTAGTCTATTTTCCTTGTAGACAATGCTTACATAGAGTATTCGTTGGCTTTGAAATTTCATACATTTCTTTCACTACTTCATTTCTGCTGATTTTGACAAGATTTTCAAAGTTCATGTGACCCATTCTTCTGTGCCAGAGCCAACTTTCATTTTCCTTTCCTAAACAACAACTTTATTTTCCAATTTCATTCAAAACATATATGTTGTTTGGAGTCCTTATCATTATCGCCACAACAAGGATAATTTTAAAGATGGAAATTGTTGGCCCTTGACCAAGTTTTGAAGAACACTTGGTCATATTTGACCGTTTTTTGAATTTGACAGCTTGTCAAAGATGGAGCACCAGGTGAAGCAGAGATCACAGGATCTCGACCCACTTTTGGGGCCCTTTTAGGGTTTTGAGTTAATGTAATGGGAAAGGGATGTCGACCCATGGGTTTACCCATGTTTAGGCCTATTTTTTAAAGTATAAATAAGTAGCTAAGAAATGTAAGAGAGGGTGAGAAGATAAGCTAAGTGCTAGTAAAGGCTTTGTGTATATTGTGTGACCAACTTGCAGAGCTGAGTGCAAGAGTTGTAAGTGCCGAGTGCACAGATTGTAAGAAGGCTTTGTTCTAGATCTACTCAGGGAAGGAGGATCTGGCGAGGTGCGCGCAGATCTCCTGTCCTATGTGGAGTACAAGTGTGAGCTATGTTCTGTGCCAACCAAAATTTATATTAAAATGTAGAAACCTGGGCTAATCTTACTAGTCTTTAATATGCAAAATGTAAATTGTTTGGCCATAGTTTTGTAAAAATATTCAAATTTCTAAGGATTTTATATAGTTTCTATAACATTTTGGGGATTTTTAAGGTAAAATGATTTTATTCTGTGGATTTTGGGCTAATATTTTTTAGAAAAAATGGAAATTGACGAATCGTTTTTGGGGAAAAACCATGGAAAATTAGCCCATTTGCAAAATTTAGCCCCTAAAATAATTTATGGGCAACTATTTTTCCGCACCCTTCTTTTCTAATTTCGCATTTCTCTGATTCAAACTTAAGTGTGTGTCCTTGATCACAAATTTGACTTACACTCAACATATTGTGTTTCATATCTTCGACTAATAGAACATTTTCTTCCATGGTATCTTTTCTTCCAAACTTAACTGTGCCTCTACCTATAATTTTAGTTGAATGATTATTTCCAAATGAAACTAATCCATCTCTTTCTTTCTTCAGAGTTAGAAACTTGTTCTTGTCACTTGTCATATTCTTTTAACAAACACTGTCAACATACCAATCACTTTTCCTGTGTTGGGCTTGTAGAGAAAGTGAGCATTGATTCTTCTTTCTTTTCCATATTTCTTGTGGTTCTGATATATGATTGTTAATGTTCTTCTTTGATTCCCTGGGTGGAATAGTGAATCTACAATTATTCCCTATGTGTCTGAAATTGTTGCATTTGTAACATTCTACTTCATTGCTCAATGAACCAAAATTGTTTTGGTTTATGTTGTATGCTTCATAAGATTTTATGGGATGACTATTATTTAAGTACCCTACATAGTTTCTTTGTTTCTTGGCATAGGCTCTGGAGTTTACAACTTATGTCCAAAATTAGCACAATTAAAACAATGGCCATAAAGAACCATTGATATATGGGAGTAGATGATATCCTTTGCAAGGCACTTCTTTTGAATTCATCTTCTCGAGCCTTCTTTATTTCTGGAAAATTCTTCTTTAGGGGGCTTGCATTCTTCCTTGTTGACACAATTTTTGACAATATCTACATAGCTTCATTGTTTTGCTTCATGTTTTGTTGTTTTCGAAGTCGATCCTTTATCTTTATGTACTTGATTGTCTCCTAGTCTGGATCTGTCATTTGATGGTCTTTGACTGCTGATGATTTGATCCAATATTTTTTTTCTCTTCTGTTGCATGTCTTTCTTCTTAAGATATTTCCTTAAATAGACTATTTCTTCTTCCAAGATTCCAATGATTTTCTCCTTTTCTTCTAACTGTCTTCTAAGTATTTCCTCAATTATTTTGTCTTCTTCTATTTGAATTTTTAGACTTGTGATCATCTGCTCGATTTATTTAGAGTTGGAATTCTTAGATCCCTCTTTCATTTTAAACTTTTCCTTGAGTGACTTGTTTTTTGTTCTTTCCTTCCTAAGTTCTTCTAATGCATTGATTAGCTCTACTCTAATATCGACTTCACCTTCTTCTTCATAATCATCTTCTATTTCCATGAAGAGTAATCTTTTTGAATCATTGTCACTGTCATTATCCTCCTTGTGTGATGAGGAACTATCCTCCTTTGAGTAGAAAATTTTCTTGAAGAATTTCCTTTTGCTTCTTATCTTGTTTCCCTTTTAGAATCTTCTTCTTCATCACTATATTTATTCTTATGAGGACATTTAGAACGAAAATGACCAATAAGACCATGATTAAAACATTTCTATGGAAGCATAACTTTATACTTGGTGGTTCCTTTCTTTAATTTCCTTACGAAGTTATCCATCTCTTCATCTTCGTCTGGATCATCACTACAACTGCTATCTAATTTTGACTTTTGTTTTTCCTTCTTCTTTGTCTTCTTGGAATCCTTGAAAGTTTATTCCTTCATGATTGGGTTCTTCTATATTGTTATCATTTCATAGGCTATAAATATTCCATGTATCTCATTCATACTCAATGTATCGATGTTAAGAACCAAATACCAATATAGCATAGAAAAACCTCAGAAAAAGTACTCAACGCCTTGAAAAAGAGATAATTTCAGATAATAAGCCTCTTCGAGGGGGAAACCTCCTTTACCCCACTTAAATGTTCAAGTACAAGATGATTCAAAATGAA